>JBBBWG010013968.1:0-18204 GCA_037176905.1 Azolla pinnata
TTCCGGCATATTACAAATATGGCCCGTCCAGCTATGGACAGTGTGAACACGGCCATTAGATGCCCGTTTTCGACAGGCATGGAGAGCAATAAGGAATAATATGTTTCTCGAGGGCATATAAAAGAAAGAGACATGTCAATCTCCGGTCAAGAGGGTTCAAGCTATGTATTTAAGGGGGATTGACTCGATCAACATTAGCGAGATGGACTTTCTTTGGCCGTTCAAACCGAATGTGGTAGATTTCACGAGGCTCGATGATGGATCTGGCTCAATAGCCGAAATGAGAAACTGGAGTTGAGTGAGTATGGTCAAGCGAGGGGACAAAGCCAGGGTTTGGTCAAGTTAGGTAGAAGTCAAGTGAGGCAGTTTGAACCAAATCCATCAGAATTTTGCGAGGCTCGATGGTGGATCTGGCTCATCAGCCGGAGTTTGGTCGGGCGAGGGGAGAAAGCCGATTCAAGTCAAAGGCGAATTCGGAGATTAGATCAAGGTCAAGACCATGGACAATGGCGAGATTCCGCCAGAGTCAAGGGGAAAAGTCAAGACCAAGGTGCCAAAGGTCAATACCAAGATGAGGCCAAAGGTCAAGGTCAATGTCAAGATCAGGTCTAGCAAATGTCGAGAGGAAGTCAAAGTGAAGGCGAAGGCCAATGTCAATGTCAAATATGGGGTCAAAGTCAACGGAAATGGGAAGACCGTGGTCAAAATCAGGTCAAATCCAAGGCTTAGGTCATTGTCAAGATTAGGTCAAAGTCAAGAGTAGGTCAAAGTCAAGGCAATGACAAGATTACGTCAAGACCAAGTTAAGGGAAAAGTCAAGGTCAAGGTAAAAGTCAAGGTCAAGGTCAAGATGAGGTCAAGGCTGTTCTCTCTTCTCCTTTCTCCCCTAACATTCTCTGCAGGTTCTTTTCTGCATCACCCTACAAATACAGTCGCCAGATTCTGTGCTTACCGTCATCATCATCATCATCATCATCATCATCATCAGCTGCTTCTTCTTCTCCTTCTTTGATCCATCTCCATCTCCATCTCCATCTCCATCTCCATTTCTCCTCGGAATTATGCAGAAACGTCACGTAAGTATGACTCCACCTCACCATCTCCACCGCACTGCAGTGTTCTGCTTCCATTCAGCTCCCTTCCATTCCCCAATCCCGGCGAGAAATCCAAAGTTGCCCGTGCGAATTCACCATATCTGCGCGAGTCTTTGTTCTTGGTTTGTTCTCGTTTGGTTCCAAGAATGGAGCAGCTTCTTCCATAGCTTCACACGCTCTCTCTCTCTCTCTCTCTCTCTCTCTGCCTGATGAATTGGGAATTGCAGAAATGGTGTTCGCTTTGTTATCCATCCGTGCTCAGACTCTCAGACTCTGATGCTCGTACACAACTCACATGCTCATGCTCCAGGCACTCTGCATTCGGCGCACAAGCACCGGCTTCTTCCTGCCATGCCTGTGCTTCTTCTCCGCTCTCTGGGCATGTTATCTGTGCGCAGCGAGCAGCGCGAATGCTTTCCCAAAGGAGGAGGAGATGGATCTGCGAGGCTATCTACAAGGCGAAGGCGCAAACGGATTACCTATCGAGGATTTCTGCGCAGATCAGAGGGTCATACCGACGAGGGCCAAGAGGGTTTCGATCTCGGATTTCAAAGGGATCGGCGATGGCAAGTTTCTCAACACTCGAGCGATCGGGGATGCGATCGCGTACCTCGAGTCGTTTGGCTATGGAGGCGGCGGGAGTGAGCTCCACATACCTGCTGGGACATGGCTCACCGGAAGATTCAACGTGACAAGCCACTTCACGCTCTTCTTGGATGAAGGTGCGGTTCTGCTCGGATCACAGGCAAGTAAACACAAATTTCTGCTTTCAGAATGCTCATAGCCTGGTAAGAAAGCACGTTCTTTCTTTCTTCCTGTCTTTCTTTCTTTCTGATATGGCATGCCTTAACCATTTCTAACTAGTTCAAGCTGCCATGGAATACCAGAGCTATGGCGTCTGAGTCTCTGTGCGTCTTTTCTTTCTTTTTGTTACGGTTACTGCATCATTTCTAGTCCAAATAATGCACTGCAAAGAGCTATGGCGGAATCGGAGGTGAATCTTTACCCCAATCTTGTCACATCTGGCTCAAACAGTGAAGAAAAACCCATCATACCTTAACCATTTCTAGTTCAAACAGCGAAAGCCTTACTCGAACAGGACTGTCTATCACAGCTCATCCCGTGGTAGTTGAGCTCCGCATCTCATGCTTCACCCCGGCATGAAACCATCCACACAAGGTTCTAGCTGGCACTGCCAAGCATTTGGCTTTCAGCTCTTGCTTGAATCCTGTCTTTTGTAACCCTTCCCATGCTTTTCATGCAACTCCGAGCTCCGCTTTCGTTCGAGACCATGATGGCGAATCGATGCTCATTTTTCATGCATTTGACACTCGGAAAAGAAGCACGATTCATACGAATTCGTGCGTTTCGTAGCGATCGGGCATTGTTCTACATGCCCCCCCCCGGAAGAGGTGATATGGTAAAGATTCTTCGACCGACAGAATAACAGCCATGGTGTTGCTTTGCCCAGGATCCGAAGCATTGGCCTGTCATCGATCCGTTGCCTTCTTATGGAACCGGGCGAGAATTACCGGGTGGGCGGCACATAAGTCTCATCCACGGAGAAAATCTCACAGATGTGGTCATTACAGGTATATGCTTGAATCCATAGCTTCTCATCTATCTATCGATTGCGTTCATTCGCAAAATCCGTTCATGGCGATGAACAAGCTAAAAAAAGAGTTTTTCACAACCACTTCCATGGCTGAATGAGATTAAGATGGATCAGTGCACCACAGCGTCAGCATCGTTACATTTCTGTGCACAAACACTACCGAATATTGGTAGATTTGCATTATGCATTTGTTGCCTCTCCAGGATTTCCTTTCCATTGATTCAGAAGCTCCACATATTCTTAATAGGTTGGAGATTGTTTGTGTGGGTCTGTGTGTGTGTGTGTAAAACTCACTGAAATCCCACACATGATTCTTCTTTGGAAATCATAGCTCCAGCCTCCTTCGATTGCCTTGTACTGATCGGCAGGTAACAATGGCACCGTCGATGGGCAAGGAGAGATATGGTGGCGCCTGCATTTCGAGGGGAAGCTCGATTTCACGCGGGGGCATCTCCTGGAGCTCATGCATTCACGAGGCATCGTCATCTCGAACCTGACGTTCAAGAACTCGCCCTTCTGGAACATTCATCCGGTCTATTGCAGGTCTTCCTTTCTCCATAATGCGCCGCTAAATCTCATCGGAATTCGGAACTGGATTTGGAGGGTGTGGTTTTCCTGTCTGTCGGATGGCCGTTATTTGCCTGCTTTTTTGATTTTGGAACTACGTCGTTCGTTCGCTGCGCTGAACATTTCTTGATGTTGTTGTTTTGCCGGGTGATGGATGAACAGTAATGTGCTGATCCAAAATCTCACGATTCTAGCGCCGATCCAGTCTCCCAATACGGATGGGATCGATCCAGGTTTGTAAGCAACTGCTGCTTGGGTTTGTCGTATGATCTAGGAATTCAGGGTTTAAGGTCTTAAGCCCCAAAACCAGATGTGTGCATATATCTATCTACATGCATGATTTGGGAACGGGAGCGGTATCTGCTCCAGGTGATTCTTAAGCGCTAGCTGTTATGAGCACGAGCGTAACTTATTAGAGCAGTCGCATTTACAGATCCCTGATTCCCCCTTGCAATATAACATGGTTAAACCTGCACTGACTGACCATGAAGTCAGTCGGTGATGCGACTATTTTGACCGGTTACCGCTCGTGCTTGTAAGCACAAACCAACCTGGAAGAAGCGGTGGGGCGCAGCAGATTCTATCAAAATATTAGGCTTCACCGACCTCTACTCCGGCCACCCCGACTCCCGCTACGATCCATCCGCTTTGCCCTCGATCGCCAACATCTCGATTTCCGACGTCGTCGGCACCAACGTCTCCGTCGCCGGCGATTTCCGCGGCTTGCCCGAGTCCCCGTTCCGCGACGTCTTCCTCCGCAACATCACGCTCGACGACGTCTCCGCCCGCGCGCCCGACGCGTGGCGCTGCTCGTTCGTGCACGGCTACTCGCGCGCCGTCCGCCCGTTGCCTTGCCCCTCCCTCTGCCAGAGCTTCGCCTGACCGCGTGAAAACGACCTCTCTCTCTCTCTCTCTCTCTCTCTCTCTCTCTCTCTCTCGTTGGCAAGTGCGAGCAAGGGTCTCCCGTGTGATTCTTCTGGAGCTGCATACCGCGTTTCACTAGCTTGTATACCACAGTGCTCACACTTTAGGGTCAGCTATGTTCAGCTGTTTGTGGGCTAGCTAGCTCATTAAGGAATGAAGGATCGAAAGCTTTCGAGCTAGGAGGAGATCTTGCGGTTTTGCGACGGCCTGCAAGTGTTAATAGTATGAGAAGTGTGAGTTGTCTTGCCCACGAATAGCTATGGTCAGCTATTTGCAGGGCTAGCTAGCTCATTAAGGAATGAAGGATCGAAAGCTTTCGAGCTAGGAGGAGATGTTGCGGTTTTGCGACGGTCTGCAAGGCTAGCTAGCTCATTAAGGAATGACGGATCGAAAGCTTTCGAGCTAGGAGGAGATCTTGCGGTTTTGCGACGGTCTGCAAGTGTTAATCGTATGAGAAGTGCGAGTTGTCTAGCCCACGAATAGCTATGGTCAGCTATTTGCGGGTCTAGCTAGCTCATTAAGGAATGAAGGATCGAAAGCTTTCGAGCTATAGGAGGACGGTCTGGAAGTGTTAATAGTATGAGAAGTGCGAGTTTTCGAGACTGATGGGATCTTGGATCGCCCCCTCGACGATTTTCTTCTAGGGGAACAAGTTGGCAGTTGGTAGCAAGCTCTCGGAATGCCCCAAATTGTTTGTCCATGTGGTTTATCGTGGGCTTCAAGAGGAACCGAGACGATTCTTCTTTTGGCCTCGTGTCTCGCCAGATTCCTCTCAACAAGAAAATGTCACTGCCGCATGTTTTTGTATCGTTAAGCTTCCCATCGAAGTCTTGTATCCGAGCCCACACTTTGCGGCGAGTTTAGGATGGTGGTTATACAACCTTTGGACAGTGCTCTGTGACGCAAAAAAAAACGAAAAAAAACAGTCAAAAATCTTGTGGAGCTAACTAAAAGCTTCTTGGGCATATTTGCCGCAAGATTCTGATGCTAGAAAGGCCTACGGCATTCTGTCATGTATAGTGGGAAATAGCACACCACCATCATCTTCTTCTTCTTCTTCTTCTTGTTGATAAGATTGAAATTGAAATGCTTCCCCTGTCACCCATCATCGATCGTATAAGGATAGAGCTCTCGATCCGTTTGTCTGTCTATCACACGGGTGCGAAATGCTTGTTAATACTGTTAATGGGGCGTAAAAGCTTGGTGAGCCATAGCCATTTGGAGTGAGTCGCAGATTTGTGGAGTGGGTAGCTTGTTTACGTGAGTTTTACCATCACGTAAGCTAGATGTACTGCTCTTAGGTCAAGAGCAACAGGTCGGGCATTGCGTTGGGTAAAAGCCAGATGGTTCTGCTTGATGTCCGGGTGCCTCGTAGATTTCCTTGGAGGCATACCCACCATCGGATTTTGGGGTCCCAGAAGCCTAGGCTTGGATCGAAACAGGGCTCCGAGATTTTGTTGACAGATCGACATGCCACCCACCTTCTTGCGGTTTGAATACGGTAGAAGAAAATGAAGAAAGAAGAAGAAGAAGAAGAAGGGGGATGGAGATTCTTGGGCGGCGGCCCTAGTACGTTTGTACGTACTGTAATGCATGGTGCACAAACTTCTCTGCGTATAGGGCTAGCCGAGCATCGAGAGGCGGTTGCTTGCTTGCTTGCTGAATTCCGTGGTCACGACCATCGAACAACAGCAAGCCACAGTCGATCTCGGAGCAACGACAAGAAGGAACCTTTGCATCTCTGTCTCAATCTCTCTCTCTCTCTCTCTCTCTGGGCATGCATCTTAGCTTCTTCTTGTTCTTCTTCTTTGGCTTCTCTGCCTCCTCTGCTTCTTGCTTCTTCTGCACTGTATTTGTTGTTGCTGCTTTTGCTTTTGCCTTGCACTTACTCCTTTTGCTTTTGCTTTTGCTTTTGCTTTTGACTTGCACTTGCTTCTTTTGCTTTTGCCTTCTACAACTTATTCAGTTGCTCCTTCTGCCTTGTCTTGTTGCTTCTTCTTCTTCTTCTTCTTCTTCCGAGGGCATCTGATGCACTTCTTGCTTCTTCTGCATTGTATTTGTTGTTGCTGCTTTTGCTTTTGCTTTGTGCTGTTGCTTTTGCTTTTGCCTTGCACTTACTCCTTTTGCTTTTGCTTTTGCTTTTGCTTTTGACTTGCACTTGCTTCTTTTGCTTTTGCCTTCTACAACTTATTCAGTTGCTCCTTCTGCCTTGTCTTGTTGCTTCTTCTTCTTCTTCTTCTTCTTCTTCCGAGGGCATCTGATGCAAATATCTAAATTTGATCTGTCCATAATTAGTCTCGCTAAAAGGAAGAAAAAAACGAACCAAAATTTTCTTCGTCGTCTTCTTCTTCTTCTTCTTCTTCTTCTTCGTCTTTCTGACGAAAAAAGAAACGTCGTGCTCTGCTTCTCTTTCTCCGTCTGCTGCTTCTGTTACACTTCTGCCTCGTCTGCTCCTCCTCCTCCTCCTCCACCTGCTGAGCTCGGCGCTCCAGATTCCCTCTCCTTTCAACTGCTCTCGGTTTCCCATTCCTGTCCTGAGCTCGGAAACCCTAAACGCCCTCTCGCAGACCCAACACAACGACCACGCCCTCCCGCCCCCCCCTTTTCCTCATCGAGGACGCTCGATCTGGGATCGGGATCGGAATTTTTGATGGGCGATCTGAATGCTCGGCTCTCACGCTTTGTCCTCCGCAGTTGATGTGAGTTTGTTCCTCCCTTCTGCTGCCCGGATTTTATGCATCTCTTTGTTCTCTGTACTTTGAACTTTGAAAAGAACCGAGCACCGATTACCTTACCTCGAGGATCTCATTTGCAATTAAAATGTGCGAAGTTGCTACCTTTTCCTTCTTTCTGACCCGATAGGAATACGATCAGCAACTCGAATCTACGAGATATATGAACACCTGATCATGCATATGATCAGACACGGAACAGACGTCAACTCGATGTTCAAGAAATGTGAGCAAATAATAGCTTTTATTCTACGCCAGGAATATCTCAGCTTTGGGCGTTTATGAGGTGGATTAGGAACTCTCAGTTGCCTTCAAGCATGCCATCGGAAAACCGTGGTACAGTTCAACGCAAATCTCGGAATATGTAGGAGATCGGATTTTAGCCAGACGAGCTTAGAAACAGCGATTGATGTTTGTGCATTAGATCCGAGCTAGATACTCGTGGGATAAAGCCTATGGATTAAACAGGAACTCTGTGCGTATGGAAGTGTTTTGTCACTATAAAGATCTCTAGCCTAGCATTGCTAAACCAATAAAGAATACAGCGACCGTATAATGATAACTTGGATACCGACTAACTCAAGTATTGACATAAATTTTTTTTCTCATGCTGATCACTTTGGTGTTGGAAACTAATTCAAATCTTTGAATTCGAAAGTTTCACGGCACCTAATTACCTTGGAGATGGGTATCTAGGTGGTTCGGCAATAATCGGATAGAGCCAGGAGAAAAAACTGAAATCTGGGTATATTGAGGGTGGCATAATTTGGGGGCATGTGGAACTTGGTGTTAAGAAGGTAAAGCTGACGAAAGTTCTCAAATATGAGTGTGTACTAGTTATTTGTCATGCTTACTTCTTCGGCTTGAGGTTTCTTTTCAGATTTCTCCACGTATAGGTTTGTGGAGAATTTAAAATTTAGATGGAACCAGTAAAGCACCCTCGGTTTGGGCATGTAAGTAGATTGATGCCTAATCAGACAACTGTCTTAAGATTAACTTGAAGAAGTCAGCATCTAATTTGATGAAGATTGTATTGAAATCTTTTGAGTTTAGTAGTAGTTCAGCTCTAGGGGGACCTGATCTATGTGTATGTAGTTCTTGATTCTTGTATTCGTTGTGCTCCGTTGGGTGTAGACACAGTCACACAGAAGGTATAGGTGTAGAAACACTTAGCAACAGAATTGCTGTGCTACATATCATCTTATAATCGGATATGAAATCAGTAAAATCAAGGGAATAGACTGACCAATTGTAGATCTACAGACAGCAAACTTTGTTGCTCATATATCCCATCAATCAGTGAGGAACTTAAGATTATGTGGTGAACTCCCTGATCGCTTGGCATACATAAATCGTTATGGATTGTGGCATAGACAAATTGTTGGATAAGTTGACATATATATTTTACTTGGTATAATTCTTTTTTCATTTTTACTGATCCATTTTCTTAAACATATTATGTTTATGTAGGAATTCTGTCAATACACTAGCTTGTGATTTTTTTGTATGATTTCTTTAGATAAAAGATATTGCTGCATTACCAAATAGGAATATATCATTCTTGTGGTGCGATCAATCGGCACATTGTATTCTCCTGATATCATAAAGTAATTGACACATCATCGTTTTTGTTATGACGTAGCTCTGGTACATCACTGCATGCCATTGATGCAATATAACGTGTTCTTTCTATTGATCGGATGTCGTGTGTGACGGTGCACTGATATAATATAACACGTTCTGTGATAGCATGCATGTCATGGATGTAATATAAATTGTGCATTCTCTAAGTTAGATGTCACATGTCATGTTGTGTAACATGTCAACTTGTGGTCTGCTTTATGTATATATGAGCTGGCACATGTTTTGTTCTGTTCTAGCAGATTGTGATATGATTGACTGGTCGATTCCCTTCTTTTGAGATGACAGTTTCTGTGGAACGGGAAGCCACTTCTTTCTGTTGAGAAATGGTTGTGGATTGCCGTGGTTTAATCGAGTTTTGCAAGGCCTTCGAGCAATACCGCAACAACATGGACAACTCTCTGGCTATAACAGACCAAAACCGTCAAGAGAAGTCGTCCCATCATAACACCAGATCTGGTCACAGGAGATATACAAATGGTAGCACTTCTCCATCATCACCATCTACTTTATGTGATAACTCATCGGCGGCAGCTGTAGATATACTCATCTTTCTTCTGGTGGTCGGTGCATGCGGCTTTTTATTCACTCCATACTTCAAATATGTATGCTCAGAAATGGCGGAAATATTGCCCCTGACTCTTGTTTTCATAGGAGAGGTTATCTACCATGTTCCTATGGCTTATGTTGCTGGAGTAGTTTTAACGCTTGTCCTGATGTTCTGGTTTTGGGAGCTTTATCAAAACAATGCAAGAAAGTGCAATAATCCCAAATGCCGAGGCCTTAAGAAAGCTGTGGAGTTCGACATCCAATTAGAATCGGAGAAATGTGTGAGAGCATTATCGTCATCCGGTTCATCGAGCTTTTCACACGAAGCTCCTTGGAAAGGTCATATCGAGCTCGGACACGACCATAAGGAGTTAGAAGCTGAGCTGATGAGAATGGCACCACCAAATGGTCGAGCCGTGCTTGTCTTTAGATCTCCATGTGGATGTCCAACAGCAAGAATGGAAGTCTGGGGGCCAAAGAAGCCCCGAAAGTCTAAGAAATAAAGAAGATACTATATGTAGCCAAGGCATAGATGGATGGTCGTAGATCTCACCTTAGTCTGTATTGCAAAAAGCAAAGAGCATGCATCAGCGTGGTCCATGAAGAATGTTTGGTAAGTCCAATCTGTATTATGAACTCTATGCTTTGGTTATTATGGGAAATTTTTATTCTGGTAAAGGAAATGAGCTTAATTCAAGTTCCTGGGGATATAATGATGCTAGAACGCGTTGGATCATAATGAGAGGGACGCATTTTATGTTCAGTTACTTGTAAATATAAAAGCAGTAACGAGTTGTACTTACACTACAGTGATGCTAACAAAATTTTTGGGAGTTATGGTTGCAATAGTAAAATCCATATGACATATAGTCTGTAACGGGTTTCATTGAAGTTTCTAGATTCTGTAAAGTAACTAAAAAGCTTTATATTGTAAGTATGTTTTGGATGATGATGGGTATGCCATGCTGTATTCATGACCCTTGCGTGTGATATCTCCGGTAACCTGGTCTTTAGGAGTCCTCAATAGGATAACTCTGGAAACTAAGCTGTTTTTGAGGTCCTTATGGTATGATGGCAGTAATCAAGATTTATTCACAAAGTCCCTACTAGATAATGATAGAAACAAAAGGTTTGTTGTGGGTCTTTGAGTCGTTCTTATGATGGAGCATGGTTAAAGGAATCACATTGCGGGTTATACTGGTGTAATAGATTCGGTTTGTGAGAAATCAATAATAGTTTAAAATCTCTGGCATTATTAATATGCAGATGCAACATAGTTCTTGTTCAACCTGTGGGAGACGCAAGGATTTCACAGGGAGATCTGTGCCTCGGTGATACACTCCTAACTTGTTCCCAATCCATGAAGGTGCGTTTGATGATATGATGATAGGCAAATGCCATGATTGATTGGCAGTAGTGCTGATGCTATTTATCGCTGAAACTCTCCTTCCATCACATATATATGGATGGAACACGTGGTGCATGAAAAGCATCAACGTTTTTTTTTCAATCCCTTCTCTTTCTTTCTTTCTTTCTTTCTTCCTTCTTCGTCTTGGTGCATGCTTCTGGCTTAGATAGAATATTGCAGGTGATCTCGAACCGTCCATTCATCCTTGGATACCTCGAGGACTGTTTGGGAACTGTCCTCGTGGTCTAAAAAGAAAATAAAGTAAAATGCTGACATTGTAACTAGATTGTTCATATCAATAAAATCAAGAATATAGCTCTATAGCTTCCATCACATTGTCGGATAAAATAGTGTATGTAGTTGGTGTTTGCTTCCTCCTGTTCTGCCGTTTCTGTTCAACTGATTATGTGGCTTGTAGGTGTTGAGGTAGTTTGTGCTGTATCTGTTTTTTCATGGTTAAATCCTTCTAAACCACAGAAATAGTTAGTGAATGAATGCATGTTGTTGTGGGCAGCGAGGTGGATGAAAATTATGCAGTTCTGTATGGGTAACAACTAAATTTTACTGTGTTCAATTCTTATGATGCCACTTCCTACTATTCAATGCATGTTGTGGCGGCAGCAAGGTGGATGCAATTATGCAGTTCTGTCTGGGTAAACAAGTAATTGTTACTGTGTTAAATTCTTATGATGCCACTTCCTACCTACTGTCTTGCGATGATAGACGGTGTATTTTTGACACATAGTTCGATCGATGGAGGGTTTGTGGTTTCCCTGTTGCGGAGACCCTCCCTACTGAGAAGCAGCACTTTGTCATCTTGAAGCTTTTAGGGTTTGGAGGTGGAATATAAATAGCAAGGTTAGTATCCAATCTCCATTGAATTTGGTTGCTGTTTGTGCCCACACATTTGGGGGCTGAGGACAAATGTGTGAGTGATTATTGATGATCTACGGAACCAAGAGCATAAAACAGCAAAAAACTGGTGGATGATGATGATGCTGTGCTCTGCCTTTGACGATGAGGTTTGACTGATGGATGATCTACTGAACCGAGAGCATAACAAACAGCAAAGGGATTTCACTGGTGGATGATGATATTGCTCTGCGTTTGAGGATGATTTGTGTGTTTTGGGTTCCATGCCATAAGGCGTGGATTGATGAAGGGCGATTACCTCCTCTCTGTTTGATCTGATATGTGGTCAGAGTCTGGTTTGGAAGGAAGGAACTTTGCTCTCTCTGGTTTAAGGTTTAGGGTTTAGGGTTTGGAGGAGATGATGATGATGATGATGATGGTGGTGGTGATGGTGATGGTGGTGGTGATGGTGGTGGTGATGGTGATGGTGGTGGTAGTGGTGGTTGTGATGGTGGTGATGGTGATGGTGATGGTGATGGTAATGGTGATGGTGATGGTGATGGTGATGTTGGTGGTGATGGTGATGTTGGTGGTGATGGTGATGTTCGTGGTGATGGTGATGGTGGTGGTGATGGTGGTGGTGATGGTGATGGTGGTGGTGATGGTGATGGTGATGGTGGTGGTGGTGGTGATGGTGATGGTGGTGGTGGTGGTGATGGTGATGGTGGTGGTGATGGTGATGTTGGTGGTGATGGTGATGTTGATGGTGGCGGTGGTACCCATGCATACATACATGTGTTGGTTGGTTTAACACCATGCGTGCTTTTGTCCCATCTTGGACCACCACCCCAAAAACCGAGCAAATTAATAATAATAATTATTATAATTATAATTATAAATATTATTATTATACAAAGAAGAATAATCCCAAATTCCAATAATAATAAGAGTAATTCCAATATTAATGGTATTTTCAGCCGTTTTTTCTTGTTTTTGTTGTTTTTATTTTTGGGGTTTTGTTTTCCGAGCCTATTTTCTGAGTTCTTATTTCTTAAAATCAAAGGCTCAGAGCCGTTGGGTGTTCAAAAATCTAAAAAAAGCAGAGGGACGGAAAAGCACGAAAACAGAAAAAAAAGGGAAACGAAAAAAATGGAATTGACCCTGGTTCTTATTCTTATTGATGGATTAATAATTCGTCATAATTAAAAAATAAAAAGCACACATTAGCACCTCGAATTAAAAAAAACAAAAATCCTCCTCCCTTTTTATATATAAAAATTGTGCACTATTTTTTTTTAATACCACGCCTTTTTTTTTTATAACGTCCTTGTTAAATTAAATTAAGCCCGGCTTCTTTTTTTGCAATGCATGGATATTTTTTTTAGCTTCGTGCTTTTTGGCCTTTTTTTTAAGAATTTCTGTGTTTTCTTTTTCGCTCTCTCTCTCTCTCTCTGCTTTCACACGTGTCCGGCCTAGTTTTACATGGTCAGCCCTACCCAAACCCTAATCCTAACCTCGAAGACATTCTAAACCCTAACCCTAAACCCTAACCCTAAACCCTAACCTTTAAACCCTCACAAACCCTAACCCTAAAACTTCACCAAACCCTAACCTTTAAACCCTCACAAACCCTAACCCTAAAACTTCACCAAACCCTAACCCTCCTAACTCTAAACATGTCCGGCCTAGTTTTTACATGATCAGCCCTGCCTAAACCCTAACCTTGACCTCAACGACATTCTAAACCCTAATCCATCGCCCCCCTCGCCCATCGCCCCCCTCGACCCCCTACGCTTGAGATCCAGCGCGAAGCACCATGACTATAGTAATTGGGACATCCTCAGTGGGAACTCCCAACCTCATCGCGTTGACCCGAGAACGGCGCATGGAATCATACGTAACGTGCATGCATGCATGCATACATACTACTACTCGAGAGAGAGAGAGAGATGTCTGTATGCTGTGTATGGTCGATGTCGAAGAAGAAGGGTTGTGTAATCGATCGAGAGGACGACGAATCGGGCCGTTGTTGTTCGGACGGATCGATGCGCTTCTAGGGAAGCAAGCGCTTTGCGGCCATGATTGATGTCGGGTATCCGATGATCAGCATCGGGCACTGTTGTTATGTGCATGCACGTCCAGGAATCGAGCTCCATACAATCCATTCCTACATTCTTACATACATACACACGCATACATACATGCATACACACACGCATACATACATACATACATACATACATACAACTTCGATCTATCTACATCTAGCATTGAAGATTTGTCGGTATGGTTAACCGCATCCGATGCTTCTTCTTGATTTGGTTTAATCCGATCCATTCTTGTCAAGGAACAGGCACGGATGGGTTCCATGTCTTTCATCGCAACTGTTCAACGTTTCGATGTCTACAGCGTTTGATGGGCTTCGACACAAATGGCATGCATGCAACGTATGTATGTGTAGAAACCCCTTCTATTCCTTTTTTTTACTAGAGAGATGAGATTGCAAGCCCCCTTGCCATACAGCGTACGTCGTCAAGGTAAAAGAAGAAGAAGAAGAAGAAGAAGAAGAAGAAGAAGAAGAAGGCAAGAGCAAAGATCGAGAAAAACGATATGGAGAGCTGGGACAGCAGTAGGAGCAAGAGAATCATCGGTTACTGTGTGATGCCCGTTGAGGACAAAGCCAGAAGAGCAGTCGTCGGGCAGCCTCTTCATATTCCGATCGATCTGTGAAGAATGGCCATCCATTCATGCATGTTATGTTCAGGAAGGAGTACATTTGCCCGACCGAACTGACCTGCTTTGCAATACACACACACACACACACACACACAAAAGGGATGTAACACGACATCCATGTAGCCCGGATGGTCTACAAATCTACGAGCAGTACACATTTTGGCAGAGGGATTCTGGACGTGTCGAATATGGTCATGTAAATTTCGAACAGGGCATATCTATAATAACCCGAAAGGGCACTTGTCTTAGCTTGAGTCAATATACAAAAGCTATGCTTGCATAGCCTATTCGTCGCTGTTGCTCATTTGTGAATACATCGTATTCGTTGCACGTGTTTGCCGTCTGTCTCTCTCAACCTTGTCATCTAACGCGCGGCCTCACCTCGGACATGAAGCTTTTTGCAGCTTCACGGCTCTCATTCACTACTAGCTCGCGGTCAGCCAGCGCTCGGCAGTTCATATTCGGCACCGTTGCAAAGCACGGGCCGAAGACGAGCTCTTCCGAACATTTGGTATCGGAGCGAGGGTTTTTCCACCGCAGCAGCAAGATGGTCTGAGAAGGGGGCATAAGGATGGATTTCTTAGAAGCAAGACAGGCAGAGGCCCCAAGTGCGACCGCAAGAGGTCTGAAAACCCTAAGCCCTAAACACTAAGCCCTAAACCCTAAGCCCTAAACCCTAAGCCCTAAGACCCAAGCCCTAAACCCTAAGCCCTAAACCCGAAACCCTAAACCCTGAACCCTAAGGCCTAAACCCTAAAGCCACCTAAAGAGTCTTCAAAATGTGTTGTCGACCAGGATTCGAACTCGGGTTCCTTTGAAAGGCCGGCGGGAAGGGGCCGTTAAGTTAGTTGACGGCAGAAGACAGGAGAGAGAGAGAGAGAGAGAGAGAGAGAGAGAAAAAAAGCGCGCGCCGCCATGTCGGACGCGCCACGTCGGATGCGCCACGTCGGATAAAAACCCCGCGAGACGGATGACGTGGCGGTGGCCGTTTTAAATGTAAGAAGGAGAAAAATAACTCTGTTCCTCTGTTCCTCTGTTTCTCCCCTTCTTCTTCTTCTTCTCCGACTTCTCCGACTTCTCCGACGACGACGACGCAGAAGCTCCGCCCCGCCATCGCTCGTCTTCTTCGTCTTCTTCGCCTCCTCTAACCTGCTAATTATGCGTTGATCCTCCCCGGAGCTCGCCATGAAAGCTCCCCGTAAGTCGCAGGCTCGGCAGCCAAAGCTCCTCTGGTCTTCGTCTTCGCCATCGCCATCGCCTTCGGCTTCGGCTTCGGCTTCGTCTTCTTCTTCTTCGTCTTCTTCGCCTTCTGCACCCTCCTGCTTCCGTTCCTTCCTCCTCGTCTTCCTCCTCCTCCTCCCTGCAATCGCTGCAACTTGCGGCGCATCTTCCGCAGCAGGAGTCCTTGGAGAGGGTACCCCGTCATCGCCATCGCCATCGCCATCGCCGTCACCGCCTTCTTCTGCTTCGGCTCCCGCATCAGAAGCGCCCGACGTGCTCGCCCTCCTCGCCGTGAGAGCTTCCCTGAGGGACCCGCGGGGCCTGCTGTCGTCATGGAAGGCTTCCGCGCCGGGGCGCCGCGCCTCCGGCAACTCCAGCAGCGCGGCGCTCATGAACCCTGCCTGCGAGCAGCGATGGCTGGGAGTGAGGTGCGATCCGTCGGGCAAGCTCGTCGTCGCCCTGCATCTCCCGAGCAAGGGCCTGAGCGGAACCCTAAGCGCGCAGATCGGGAGCCTGGCGTCTCTGCGGCACCTCAGCCTGCACAGCAACGCCATAGCCGGGCCCATCCCTGCTTCCATCTCCGCGCTTCGCAACCTGCGGGGCCTCTACCTCTTCCGCAACCTGTTCTCGGGCCCCGTCCCTTCCGCGCTCTCCCCCGTTCTGCAGGCGCTCGACCTCAGCCACAACCATCTCTCCGGCGCCATTCCCTCGGACCTCGCTTCCGCGCTTCTCCTCCGCCGTCTCGACCTCAGCCATAACCGGCTCGTCGGCCCCGTCGCCCCCCATCTTCTTCTCCTCGCGCGCCTGCAGATCCTGGACCTCTCGCACAACCTTCTCAACGGCTCCTTCACGCTAGCAGCAGCAGCAGCCGCAGCAGCGCCATCGCCATCGCCGTCGTCTCTGACAACCCTCAACCTCTCCTCCAACGGCCTCACGGGGCTCCTGCCCCCGGAGCTCCGCGACATGGCCGCGCTTCTGCACCTGGACCTCAGCGGCAATGGCTTCTCGGGCCCCGTTCCTGCAGAGATCGGCAGCATCGCGGGCCTGTCGTCGCTGGACCTCTCCCGCAACCGCCTGAGCGGGAGCCTCCCGCCTTCCTTGGCCGCGCTCCGCAACCTCACCGCCTTCAACTGCTCCTACAACCGGCTGCGCGGCGCGGTTCCGAAGCTGAGCCACGCGTTCCCGGACAGCGCGTTCGCAGGGAACCTGGGGCTGTGCGCGTACTCTTCGAGCTCGCCATGCCCGGGCGGAGCCGAAGCTCCTTCGCCGGGCGGCGTCCCTGCGGGGGAGGAGGAAGGGCAAGCCTCCTCCTCTTCTTCTTCTACCTCCCGGGGGCAGGAGGAGGAGGAGGAGGAGGAGAAGAGCAGGAGGAGGAAGCTGAGCGGCGTGGCGATGGCGTTCATCATCGTGGGCGTGGTGGTGATGGCGGTGGTGGCGGTGTGCCTGTGCGGGGCGCTGCTGGTGTGTTGCTTCAGGAGGTGGGAAGCGGGAGCCAGAAGAAGAAGAAGCGGCGAAGAAGGGGGAGTAGCGAAAGCGGGGGCGACCTCGCCATCGCCGGCTGGGCAAGAGCAGCAGAAAGGAAGGTATGGCGATGGCGATGGCGATGGCGATGGCGATGGCGATGGCGATGGCGATGGCGAGGGAGGTGGGGGGAGGAAGAAGAAGAAGCAGAAGAAGGAGAAGAAGAAGGAGAGGAAGACGAAGAAGAGGAGAGATGGAGGAGGAGTCGGGGAGGAGGAAGAGGAGATGATGGTGGGAGGGAAGCTGGTGCACTTCGAAGGATCCATGGCGTTCACGGCGAACGATCTGCTGTGCGCGACAGCAGAGGTGCTGGGGAAGAGCACGTACGGGACGGTGTACAAGGCGACGATGGAGAGGAGGAGGAGGAGGAAGGAAGGGAATCATCATCAGCATCAGCATCAGCACCATCAGCATCACCATCATCAGCATCATCAGCATCAGGAGGAGGAGGAGGAGGAGCAGCAGCAGCAGCAGGTTGTGGCGGTGAAGCGGCTGAGGGAAGGCATGGTGGTGAAGGCGGCGAGGGAGATGGAGGCGGAGGTCGCGTTCCTGGGCTCCCTCCGCCATCGCCACCTGCTGCCGCTGCGAGCCTTCTACTGGGGCCCCAAGGACGAGAAGCTGCTCATCTTCGACTTCATGGCGGGCGGGAGCTTGTCCGCGCTCATCCATGGTAGGTAGCTGCTGCTGCTGCTTCCTTCTTCGGGTCTGATTCTTCTTCTGCTTCCGTCCGGACCTCCTTGTTCATCATCCATCATCTGCTTTGCTTCTCTTCTGTTGCTTCCCTCTTCTTCATCCTCATCACCAGCACCTTCGATTCTGCTCCTTCCTGCTCATTCTTGTGCGTCTTCTTCGTCTTGTGTTTCTTTCGTCTGCTTCAATCTGGCTCTTGTGCGTCTTCTTCGTCTTCTTCCTCCGATTCTTCCGGTTCTTCCTTCTGGCTTCTTCCGTCCGCTTCCTCCTCCTTCGACATCTGCATCTGCTTCTTCGTCTTCTTGCTTCTTCGTCATCTGCATCTGCTTGCTTCGTCTTGCTTCTTCTTGCTTCTTGCAGCACGGGGGCCAGGAGGAGCGCCGCCGCTGACGTGGGGCATGCGCGCAAGGATCGCAGTGGGGGCAGCGCGGGGGCTGGCGTACCTGCACAGCAGCAGCAGGAGCGATGGAGGCAGCGATGGCGGCGGCGGAGGAGGAGGAGGAGGGGGCCGGGAGGAAGAAGAGCAGGCGGCGGTGGTGCACGGCAACCTGAGCTCGGCGAACGTGCTGCTGACGGCGGCGGAGGGCGGCGGGGAGGCGCGGCTGGCGGACTTCGGGCTGGGGCGGCTGGCGAGCTCGGCGGCCAACGCGGCGG
>JBBBWG010013979.1:0-18183 GCA_037176905.1 Azolla pinnata
GAGATGGAAGCCGTAGCCGAACCGGTGGTTCCAACAACACAGCCGACGGGAGCTTCAGCAGGTGTGAACGAGGAGGACGATGACGAGGAGACCGCTGACGAGCAGGAGCCCTCAATATTGCATGTCCTGAACGAGGACTAATTTTGTACTTAGTGTAAATGTTGTAATTTTTGGACTTTATTTTCTGCTATGGGTTCGATGTGTGGAACACTGTCCCACGGGCGTGCCATAGTGTTGGCCGATTATTACGAAATTACGACGAAGTCGTAAATTCGTAATATTACGGAAATAAGACATAGTCGGAAATTCGGAAATTCGGAAAAACGGAGAGTTACGTGAAGATCCGAACCGACGTGATGTACATAGACAGTTGGTGATCCGAAAGGATGCCAAGGTTGTATATAAGGCCATGGGGTCTGTCTTGTACATAGTCCGAAAATAGCCGGAAGCAGGAGTTGTTTATAATAGAAGAGCTTTGCGCCTACTTGTGTCTTCTGTACTTGTCTTCGTCTTCTGTCTGTGTAAGAGTCGGAGTCTACGATTAATCGTACTAATCGTACTGGATCGTACTGTTCGGAGTCGACGGATAATTGTGCTAATCGGAGTTACGGACAATTGTAGATCTTACGATTGTCTCTCCATTCGTATCCAACCACGACCAAGTCTTAGTCTTTCATCTGAAGGGCTAACACTCGCCCCCTTCCTCACCTGCTTGCCTCCCAGCTCGCCTGCTCACACCCTAACCCTAAACCTACTCGGCCCTTCCTCGCCTGCTTGCCGCCTACCTCCCCTATAGCTTGCCGCCCAACTCGATTGCTTGCCTCTCAGCTCACCCGCAAACCCTAAGCCACCTGATGTTGCTCCTCCTACTGCTCCTCTTGCTACTCCTCCTGCTCCTCCTACTGCTCCTCCTGCTCTTCCTACTCCTCTTGCTGCTCCGGCTAATTTAGCAAACTTCTCTGGCAATGTAAGTATGTCTTTTGCTCCTGACTATAAAAATTTTGAAAATCTGCGATGAAACGATCAAATTTTGGGAAACATATGCCAAATTTGTCAAAATACAGAGGTGGAATTTGTTGAAATTTGTCGAATTTTTCCAATATTTGTCAAAATTTCTCGAACTTTGTCGAAATTTGTTGAAATTTAGACAAATTAGAGAGATTTTGTGAAATTTGTGGATTTTTTTTTAAATTTGTGAAATTTTTTGTGAATTCTGAAATTTGGGAAACACTAAACACTAACTTTCTTGAAATTTTGGTGAAATTTTCAGAAATTTGGGGTGAATTGTGAAATACCCTAAACCCTAGACCCTGAACCCTAAATTTGTAGGAATTTAGGGAAATTTGAGGAATTTTGGGAATTTTGAGTAAAATTTCGCGTTAGAATTTGTGGAAATTGTCGATTTTCGGCGAAATTAGTGAGATTTGTTGGAATTGGGGGGCAAATTTTGTGACTTTTAGACAAATTTGTGAAATTTTTAGAAATTTGTTGTGAATTGTGAAAATTGAGAAACCCTAGACCCGAAATATGTGGAAATTAGTGAAATTAGAGGAATTTAGGGAATTATGGGAATTTGTGAACGTCGAAATTTGTGCAAATTGTCGATTTTAGACAAATTTGTTAAAATTGGGGGAATTTATAAAAAGTCTCCCATTTTGTGAATTTTAGAAGAATTTGTGAAATATTTAGAAATTTGCTGTGAGCTGTGAAAATTGAGAAACCCTAAACCCTAAATTTGTAGGAATTTAGTGAAATCTGAGGAATTTTGGGAATTTGTCAACATCGGAATTTGTGGAAATTGGGGATTTCAGACAAATTTATTGGAACTAGGATTAATTTGCTGCGAATTAGGGTTTAGGGCTATTATGTCTCTATAAACCTGTTATAATAATGGGTTTATGTGTATTTTTATCTCGAAAATATAAATAGATGGCTGATAGATCGCCAATTCCACTGACACTGGAGATTGAGTTGCAAACTTATCATGCTGCCATGAGAGAATGGCACCATCCAATGTCACATCACTTTGGTACTATGCCACCACCAGAGGAGATGAGACCATCTATGGTATCCCGTACACCTCTGGTCCCACCAGTGAGAGGTTAGTCATCCTCATTTAATGTGAGCTTGGCCACCACTCCTGGTATCGCCACACCCCAGATAGCTGGGAGCATGCCTCTAGGTGGACCAACCCCACGAGAAAGCCCTCGAGATGTCGTGCGACACGACGTGCATCAGCGTCATCCACTACAAGGTTATTGGTTGTTTGCCGTGACTCTTTGACACGGCAAATTTTTTTTATCTATGCGGTAATTTTGCCGCAATCCGAGGAATTTGTCGAACCTATATCCGCGAGCATATTTGAGCATTTGCGGCGAAGGGAACACTATTCATAGCCGTGATCTTAGCCGCGTCATTCCCGTGAGTATTGACGCTTCTATTGCCGCAAGAAAAATATGAAATTTTGTTGGTTTCATTTATGCGTGCATTGCTGGAAATATTCACACTTGAAAATTTTGCAATCTTACGCAATTTTAGCTAGAATATTTCTGCGACCTTTGCCGCAATATTAGCTCCAACATTTACCGCAAGTATATCCGGAAGCTTTACCGCAAATTTTGCCGGGACATTTACTGCGAACTTGGGGAATCTTCAGATTTGCCGCGACTATTGCAGCAAGTTTTGCCGCGAGTTTGCTGCTCACTTGCCGCGACTTTACCGCGTGACAACTGCATATTCGCCGCAACTTATCCGCTTAATTACCGCGACTAGCGTGATTATCTCCCATTTTAGCTCATTTCAGGCATATTAGGGGTATAGCCAATTGTTCTACAATACATTTATGTTGTAAATGAGGTTATAATATGTAATTATTGTTATCTAAAATGAAGTATATCCATGGAATTAACGGAGCACATAGAAATATAGGTCCATATATCCACATGTTCATAAATAACCACATCTATGTGTTAATATACCCATGAAATATATAAAAGTTTACGAATATATATGTGTATATATACTAACATGCGATTATGTATCAGATCTGTAATTACATAGACGAATATGCGTTTAGGGTTTATCTACAAGTGGATTTACATGTATCTATGCAGATAATGTTTAATATGCTAGCATATGACATTTTACTAGAGAATATACCATAATCATGTCCATATATGGATGAATAGGCAGATATATTTGCAGGCATACATAACTATGCATGAGAGTATGTATAATTACATGAATTTGCATGATTGTGTGCATATACAAATGAATATAGCTTGACTGTTTATATCTTGCAGCTATGTTGCAGCAAGTACGCGGCTATTTTCTAGCAAATACGCGGCAAAATCAGATTCCTGTTGTCAATTGCCGCATAATTTACGCGAAAATTGCCGCATCTTTGCTGCAATTTTGTTGTAACGTTACCAGAACTTTGCTGCAACTTTATATAGGAATGTTCAAAATTTCATCAAAACATGAATTGAAAGATAGACCATTTAACGTCAAAATCTATGATTATAGTAAAGAATATATATCATGAGTTCTGGTCAACATAAAAATCAATTACAAGGAACGGATCAATATCGATAGTGAGGATTATATATATTAGTGTCTTCATCGATATCAATCATGTCCCCGGAACCTAACTCGATACATAAGTCGACGGACGCATCGGTGTTTATTGGTTCACCATCCGTAGCTAGATCTAGATCAGCTTCATCATCGTCAACAACATCAAATAAACCCCCAGTTTCAAATTGAGCTTGATCACTGTGGAGCATTTGGGCAACAACCCATGATGGACCTGCTCCTGTACCTTTTGCAGTGGATGGGTGTGTTGTATTGTCGTCCCTTTGATCCGACGTATCTGTGTCCATCGACAAATGTACATCAACCTGCCCCAATTTTGGCAACAAGCAATGAAATAGTGGTTTAGTATGTGGTGCCATCGGGATCATGTACCACCACTTCTCATTATGCAGTACCGGTTGGAAAATGGCCTACATTATGCAACAATACAAGTTTGGGCTAGGGTTTAGGGTGCATAGCATAATTAGAATATAATTTTTGCACTGTTTAAGAACTAGCAGCTACTTGTTCACAATGAGATGGCAAGATGAAGATCCATTCCTTGACATTGCAGATCCGCGTGGAGTCAATTATCGTAAAGTCGCTGCTTATCTAAACCATCTTTTAACTATCTGACATCGGAGACAAACACGTCGAATCTTCGAAAGTCAAGTTTAATGATGTTTTGGATAATCCCACAATATTCTTGCTCAACTCCATCCTCCCCCTCATACGTGTCGATCACTCCAGAATCCGCCATATATCGGTTCCGATCAATGGCTTCTGTGCGGTAATGCGTGCCGTCCCACCAAATTGCATTATAATAAGTGCACTTCAACATTAATAAAACAATTTATTTTAGACATGAGAGCATTTTTGGCATTAATGGTAAGTTTGGTATTAGGGTTAGGGTTTAGTGTACCGTAGGACCACAACCCCGCGCATATTCCTACTGATCTTGCGTTATGGTTGCACGATGCTCGGACTGATCCAATCTGTTCATCTCTGCATGCACCCATTCAGCCGTGATTGTCGGCGGAAACTCGATGATGTGGCTCGGAAGTGGTGTATGTTGACCACCCTCATGCTAGATGTGGGCACGCTCACACTCGATGGATAGCCTGATTGCATTGTACCTGTCTACCCAAGGTCTCATGACCTACATGTTCAAAATACAAAAGCTTTTCAAAATACACTGTCTTCTTGGATCAGCCACCCTTCGCTCATGCTACTTTCTAACCGCGCATTCTGTCTCACAAAAGCCTTCAACGTTTTCATGAAATGCTCCAAGAAAAACATCTATAGCTAGAGACTGGGCCACATATTGCCATATCCTGGATATTGTGCACTAGCAAATGCACCTGACTAGTGAGAATGGATCATGGAAAGGCTTCCTCGAGAAGACCCACTGCCTCTGCTGCTTCTACTTGGGTCGTCTTTAGACTTGTCGGGTCCACCTCTTTCGCACTTACAAAATGGACGAGCACCCCGAGCTTGTATAAGCACTGTCAAAGCAGTGCAGAAGCTATTCTTGATACGCTAATCGGCAAAATAAACTATCCAAAAAATAGAAATCGTCAATTTTTAGGGTTATTAAATATAAACTGATTAAAATATTACAGATAACTGCAACTACAAATCCAATTAAGTACCTATAACATCTTATGTCAATCATGGGACTTCAAACGCACGAGTTGTTCCACCCCTTTGCTTCTTTGTTTGGAGAATGCCCCTCTCAGACATCGCATACACTCGGTTGGAGTTCTGGCCGTGGTGATCATTTCCTTTACATCTTGCATCTGTGATCTCGTCAATGTGCATGGAGCCCTCGGTAATATCACTTGTCCATTTTTGCTCTCCACCGGCCATGCATTGGTCATCTTCCCGCAACACTGCAAATTCATCTGAATAGCCAATGAGTCTCGGACGCCCATCTGGTGATCCCACACCGTCGTTGCCACATTCTTGAAGATTTGCATTGGGTCCAATAAGTGGTTTATTTTGAGGTCCTCCCAATACGGCAACTCGAAAAATATTGACAACCTGCACACACATCATATATAGATAAGGGCACGACGTATCGCTGACACTTGCTGCAAAATGGCTGCAAACTTGCTGCAAATTCGTGGCAAACTTGCTGCAAACATGCGGCAAACTTGTGGCAAACATATAGCAAACAGGCTGCAAATATGCGGCAAACAAGCTGCAAACATGCGGCAAGATGCGGCAAACTAGCTTCAAACTTGCGGCAAAGTTGTAACAAATTTGCGGCAAACTTGCTGCAAACTTGTTGCAAATGACATAATCTTAGACACTCTTACCTGGACATCCCAAGAACAACTTCCGATTAGCATGCACCCACGTCTCCTTCCACTCTTTCATAGTCTAACATCTTGGTGGTATGTCGTTTACAGTTGCTTGGTAGCGTTGATGGGTGGGTGGAAGAAATCTACCGTGATTTGAATAAAATGACTCGTTTGAGGTGATGCGGTCTTGTAGACACGAGGGTTGATCCACATCTAGGGCAGGCATGGTACCCTGAGGTCGATAAACATGTGAGTTAAAAAGGACTGTGTCAGAGCAGTTACTCATTGTTGCTAAATGTAGACAGAGGAGATCTAAATCGGGGCTCAAGTTTCGGGGCTCATCTCCAAATTCAGGCCAAGTGGAATCGATATGTGTATTCTCTACTTTCCATCTTGGCTCCGATGTGATACATGTCAATCCATCAATGAGGCGATGGATCAACATTGAAACATCATACGAAGTCTCAGAATAGTCGGGAAGTGTCGACATACCTGAAATTTGCAAAGGGGAAAGGTTTATCAATGCAAATCAAGAATGTTACAGCTATTTTGCAGCAAACACGCGGCAACCATGTAGCAATTTTGAAGCAAAACTCGTGGCAAACTTGTAGCAACCTAGCAGCAAATTCGCGGCAACTTTGCCGCAAACAAGTTGCAACTTTGCTGCAAACTTGTTGCAAACGTGCAACAAACTTGTAGCAAATTCGTGGCAATCTTGTAGCAATTTAACGGCAAACTTGCAGTAAATTGCATGGAATAAAATGTGAAATCATTAAATTTGTAAACATAGTTTTAGGCTAACCTTGCGAAGAACTTGCAGTGATGATACGTCTCGTCGATATCTGGCCTCTCCACACTTGGGGCATTCTGACAGATTTGCTAATTCACCTCTCAGTAGCACACAGTCGTTGATATATGCATGGATTCTTTGGTAGTCGACCCCATGTAACGTGATCATCTGCTTCCTTGCATCTTCACGCAAAGCTGGAAGACAATGGGGCTGAAACAACATCTTCCCCATGAGACTTAGCAATGCATCCACCGATGCATTACTCTATCCATACGATGTTTAGAGATTCATGATCTCTATCGCTGTCCGAAGCACTGAGAAGCTAGCTCCATCGTAAATCGGTGTTCTAGTAGCCTGTAGTAACGTCGAAAAGTCGGAAGTGAGGCTTTCCCTTGCTTCACGTCCAGATCCCTGCCAACGTGCTGGCCGATGAAGGTCTTCAATCATATCTTCCATTTGCTCATTGGGACCCTGTTCTTGTGTCGTTAAACCCTGTAGATCATCCACTGCTGCATCCAAACGTTGTTGTACACGCGCCTCTTCTTCTTCAGCTTCTGATCTGGCCCGCTTGTAGTAGTCACGTAACAACCATAGTGCAACTGTGTAATGTGGAACATCATGGGGCGACTCTTCAGGATTCCAATGGCCCCATCTACGGATATAATCGTGCACTACACGACGAGCTCGCTTAAATCTTTTGTTTGCATCCATTACACCTACATACGAGCTCCCCATTGGCTGATGTGTGTCCTGCGCAACTCCTCGCCATCGGTTGACGATGACTCTGAACTGTTCTATACTAGACCAGCATCCATTGATGATTCCTATGAATTTCGCTGCAGTCTCTCGGTAAGCTGAGCAACAAGCTGAAATTTGGAGCGACTATTAGTATAATTTGCTTGAAATTTACAGAAATCTAACTAGTGGATTTCCTAAATCGCGGAAACCCTAAATCGTGAAACACTAAATTTCACGAAAACCCTAATTCACAAAAACCCTAAATTTCACAAAAACCTTTATGCGCTAAACCCTAATTCATGAAAACCATGAGTCATGAAAACCCTATATCCTAAACCCTGATTCATGAAACCTTAAATAATCCTAAACTCTAAATTTTTACGAAAACCCTATAACCCTAAACCCTAAACCCTAAATTCTAGAAAACCCTAAACCCTAAATTTCATGAAAAGCTTAAATCAGTAAAACCCTAAACCCTAAATTTCTCTAAACCTAAACCCTAAAGTTCTTTAAACCCTAAACCCTACATTTCATGAAACCCTAAACCCTAAAAGTCAGGAAACCCTAAACCCTAAACCCTAAATTTAAGCAAACCCTAAACCTTACATTACATGAATCCAGCAAACCCGAGAACCTAAACCCTAATTTTCATGAAACCCTAAATTTGTTAACATATAATGGGTTTTATTTAACAATAGGTTTTTGTTTCATTTTATCCTGAAAATATAGATAGATGGTTGATAGATCGCCGATTACACCTACCTTGGAGAGTAAGTGACGCATTTATCATGCTGCCATGAGAGAATGGTAGCATCAGATGACCTAACACTTTGGTGGCATGCCACCACCAGAGGAGATGGGACCATATATGGCATGGCGTCCACCTCCGGTCCCACCAGTGAGAGGTGGGCCAGGGTCATTTGATGCAAGCTCGGCTGCCACTCCTAGTATCGCCACACCCCAGACAACTAGGAGCATGCCCCTAGGTCACGAGATAGCCCTCGTGCTATCGTGTGACACGACGTGCAGCGGCGTCATTGCCTATCCACGGATTCCACTATAGGGAGTCTAGCTATGCCTCCCTCTCTCACTCGGACTAGGACCGGCTCCACCCCGTGGCTGACGTCCCCTGGTTCAGCCCCGGCCTCATCGTCGCGAGCGAGCCCTGCCTCAAGTCCGACCAGATCAAGTCCTGGCACATCTGTACGTGCGAGCCCCGCCTCCCAGCGTTCGGGACGTGGACGTGGACGTCGTGGGTGCAATGGAGGGGATGATGATGTCGATGGCAACACACATGTCGTCGTTGCTAGCAGCAATCGAGCTGGTCCGGAAACCCCTATCGGCCGATTATTCTACACACTCGACGACAGTGGGGGTATCGTGACTGATGGATTAGGTGGAGGCACGCGTCGATACCTCCTCGAGCTCGTGATAGTACATGTCCGTAATGTGGACAACTCCTCAACATACAGAGATGGAGTGATCGAGTAGATAATATCTGCATTTCACACCCACTACCCCATACTTGAGCACTTAGTATTGAGTTCAGTTTGGCTTTGTCAGACGATACTCGGCCATATCGCAAACCGTCGCAACGGATATACGAGAGTTGCTCGGGCAGTAGTAGACCGTGGGGCAGCTGGATTATCGCCACGATTAGATGGTGAGCGGCCCCAGAGCGTTCACGATGCCAAGTGGAGGGCAGCTTTAGCACGAGGGGCGTCAGAACGGTCTGCTCGACATGTCGCTGCACGTGCTACCCAGATCAGGTTAGGGTCAGCAGTTAGATGGGGTAGCGGAGGTGCTACAGCTTTCAGGGCCGAGTTTATAAGTATTTTAGTAAACTATAAATGAGTACTTAATTAATATATTATTAATTTATTGTATAAATAATTAAAAGGGATTAATGTTTTTGTGTAGATAGAGGTCGTTGGTCGCTGGCGTATCCGGACGAGGAGTATCACCGATTACATCCGCAACGAGAGTTTTGGATGTATTTCAGAAGTCTCGGAGTGATCACGGACGACCAACTGATTCTAGAGTTGGGAATACAGTCGGAAGTGTCAGGCAACAATGGCAACTTGGAGGTAGGCGAAGATGTACTGGATGTTGGGGAACTCGAGCAGAACCCTGAGCAAAGCGGCGCATCATCACTAGTTGAAACCGAGGCAACCCACACCAACCCTAGGTCTGGTAATCATACACTAGGGTTAGATATTTACGATGATAATAACCCTAGTGAATATGGCCCTTCCCCTTCTTTTTTTTTTTGTTCAGCTTGTATAGTCCTAACTTGTATTGTAATTTTCAACTTGTAATTTTTAGCTTGTATTGTTTCTCATTGTAATATATTTGGTGAAATTTAATTTCAGATCTGTAATTTAGGTTTTTTTAAATATAATTCTAATTAGAATTATATTTATTAATATATCACTAACTATCGATCAATCTAGCATTCGATCACAAAATATTACGCGAAAAGAAATCGTATAATTTCCATTAAAATCGCGGCAAAACTCCAGCTATATCGATGCAAATTCGCAGCAAAAGATGCAGCAAATGTCTAGCAATAGTCGTGGCAAATTTGCAGCAAAAGACGCGGCAAAATTGCATCAACAGATGCAACAAATGTCCAACAATAGTCGCAGCAAGGTTGTAGCAAAACACACGGCAAAATTGTAGCAATAGATGCATCAAATGTCCAGCAATAGTCGCGACAAAGTTGCAGCAAAACACGCGGCAAAATTGCAAAACACGCGGATGTCCAGCCAAACACGCGAAAAATTGCAAAACAAGCGAATGTCCAACAAAACACGCGGAAAAATTGCAGCAAAACTCACGGCAAATTTGCGGTAAAATAAGCAGCACCTGGAGTGGCAAAGCTTGCGGTAATATCGTGGCAAAATCGCGGTGCTGCATGCGGTAAGGATCGCGATAATATACGGTAAAACAGGCAGCTAATGTGGCAGTACTCTTCGCGGCAATGCTCGCGGCAAGAGTCACAGCAAAATTTCGCAGTAAACCAAAATGTCGTTTGCCGTGATTTTTGCAGAACTACTGCAGATGATTTTTCGCGGCAAAATTCGCAGCAATCAGTCTAATACCTTGTAGTGGTCCCTTGTCCACGGACTCCACTGCAGGGAGTATGGCTATGCCTCCATACACTCAGCCATAGACCAGCACCACCTCGTGGCTGACGTCCCCTAGATTAGTCTGGGCCTCATCGAATCGCACAAGCCCTACCTCGAGTGAGACCAAATCGAGTCCCGACTCATCTGCACGTGCGAGCCCCGACTCCTTTCATAGTTCGGGACGTGGACGCGGACGTCGTGGGTGTTGTGGATGGGATGATGATGTCGATGGGAGTGCCTATGTCACCACTTCTAGAAGTGATCGAGCTGGTCATGATCACAATGTCAGCCAATTATTTTACACCCTCGACGAAAGTGGGGGCATCATCATGGATCACTTTGGTGGAGGCACGCGTCGATACCTCCTTGAGCTCGTGACAGTACATGTTCGGAATGTCTACGACCCCACGACATATAGAGATGTGGTAATCGAGCAGATAATATCTGCATTTCACAGTCGATATCCCATGCCCGAGCACTTAGTAGTGAGCTTAGTTTGGCTTCGTTGGACCATACTCGGGCATATCACAAACCGTCGAAGTGGCTACACAAGAGCTGCTCGGGCAGTAGTAGATCGGGAGGCAGTTGGATTATCATTACAATTAGATGGTGGGCAGCCCTAGACCGTTCATGATGCTGAGTGGAGGGCAACCTTAGCACGAGGGGCGTCAGAACGTTCTGCTCAACATGTCGCTGCATGTGCGACCTAGATCAGGTCATGGTTTGCCACAAGATGGGGTAGCGGAAGTGTTACGGCTTTTAGGGCGGAGTTAGTAAGTATCTCTATAAATTAAAATTGTGAGCTTTAATATATTATTAATTGATTTTATAAATAATTTAAATTGATTGATTTTCTTGTTTTGGTGTAGATAGAGGTCGTTGGTCGTAGGCCATATCCGGAGGAGGAATATCGTCGGTTACATCCACGACAAGAGTCATGGATGTATTCCAGAAGTCTCGGAGTGATCACGGACGACCAGCTAATCCTAGGTTTGGGGATACAGCCAAGGCTGTCGAGCACCAGTGTTAATTTGGAGGCAGGTGAAGGTGTAGCGGATGCTTGATAACTTGAGCAGAACCCTGAGCAAAGCAACACATCATCACTGGCTGACATTGAGGTGACCCACACCAACCCTGGATCTAGTTATCTGTCACTAGGGTTAGATATTTACGACAATAATAACCCTAGTATGGTCCTTCTCCTTAGTTTTTTTTTTTTGCTAAGCTTGTACAAACTTTACTCGCGACAATTTTGCAATAATATTCGCGGCAAAGTTGGAGCAATACTCACTGCAAACTTGCAGCTATACTCGCGGCAAATTTGTAGTAGTAATAGTCGCCGCAAATTTGCAGTAATATTCGCGGCAAAGTTGTAGTAATATTCGCGGCAAAGTTGCAGCAATATTGGCGGTAAAATAGCAGCAATACCTGTAGTAAACTACCAGTAATACTTGTAAACTTGCAGCAATACTCGCGTAAAATTGGGAAAATATTTGCGGCAAACTAGAAGCAATAATCGTGTAAACATGCCAACAACACTTGCGTAAATACTCCCGGCAATATTTGCGACAATATTCATGGTAAATGCAAGATTGTTTGTAGCTATAGTTGTGACAACAACTTCGTAAATAGTCGTGGCAAATTGGCGTATACCTTCACGCATATACTCGCGTATATAGTCGCGGCAAAATTTCATGGTAAAATGACTAAGTCATTTACTGCGAGTTTTGCCGCAACTTTTTGTCCAGTCTTGCAGAACAATTTTCGCAGCAAAACTCGTGGCAAACAAACCAATACCTTACAGTGAAAGTTAGAGTTAACCTCGCTTTAATAAAAGAAAAGTATTCGATCCTATATGTTGCACCCCTGATTAAATGTTCTATGTACAATATAAATGGTTGTTTGCCCGAAAACAAGAGAACATTAACCAGGTGATTTGATATGAAGCGAGGTAGTAGCACCCTAAATCTGCCATCAATTTCGATGAAACATATTCACCTGTATTGGATGGAATCACATTTTGGTAGTTGATATCAATGGTAATGAACTTAAATATAGAAATGTAGTTGATGGATGTGGTGACTGCATATTTATATGAGTCATTAGATTCTAAAATTTATATGGAAATCCCTAAAGAAATTCATTGACAAGTTCTAGAAGAAACTAAATGCAACATATATAATGTTAAATTACAAAGATCGTTATATGGGTTAAAACAATCTGGTAGAATGTGGTACAATAGGTTAAGAGAATTTCTAGCAAAAAAAAGATTCATCAAGAATGATGATTCTCCCTGTGTATTCATTAGAAAATTAGAACAAGGTTTTTGCATTATTTCTATATATATAGGTGATATGAATATCATCAAGAATATTGAGGACATAAAGGAAGGTAGCTCTTACCTAGAGACAAAGGTCAAAATGAAAGAATTAGGTTAAGACAAAATGTTGTATAAGCTTGCAACTTCAACATACCCCTGTAGGTATATTATTACTGTAACACCAGTCTGCATATATCAAGAAGATATTGGAAAAGTTTAATGTGAAGGATTAATATCCAACTAGAATTCCCATAGTAGTAAGATCTCTTGTTGTAGAGAATAATCAATTTAGATCAAGAGAAGATAATGAAAAATCAATGGGACCTGAATGTTCATATTTAAGTGTCATAGGAGCATTAACGTACCTCGCAAATGGTACCAGACTTGATATTGCATTTGTTGTTAACCTCCTAGCAAGATTAGTTCAACTTCTACCAAAGGGCATTCGACTAACGTTAAACAAATCTTTTGTTATTTACATTATACTCGGGATTTTAGTTTGTTCAATAAGAAAAATCAAGAACTAATCTTAGTTGGATATACAGATGTTAGATATTTGTCAAACCCTCACAAAACATTGTCACAGATTAGGTATGTGTTTCTTTGTGGTGATACAATCATCTCATAAAAATCGGCAAAGCAAACAATGGTGGCGACATCAACCAACCACTCAGAGATTATAGCATTATTATAAGCAACTAAAGAATGGTATGGTTAAGAAGAGAGATACTCTATGTACAGGATACATGTGGGTTAAATATTACTCATAAACCAACAATCATTTATGAAGATAATTATGCTTGTGTTGCACAAATACAAATGGGGTATTTAAAAAGAAAGTCTAGCAAAACATATATCAACTAAATTCTTCTATATGTATGAATTGCAAAAGAAAGAAGAAATTATGATAACCCTCACCAAGACTATTGAAAATCTTGCAAATTTATTTACTAAGTTTTTGCCTACTAACAGTTTTGAAAAGCTTATGTAAGGTATTGGCATGAGAAAGATCAGAGATGTGCACAAATCAAGGGGAGTACTAACCTAACATTGTCCCATTAATATTGATCTTAAAACTAAGTATATTATTCCCAAAAAATGGCAAAGTTATCTTGTACATTAACTTATGACTATACTCTTTTTCCCTTAGTAGGTTTTCCTTGAAGTTTCTCATGTACAGGTTTTAATGATGTGACCACTCTTTCTCCTACCTTTTTTTCTCATTAGATTTTTAAGAGTTTTAACGACACATATGTATATCGTGTGGTATTCGCCCACGGGGAAATATTATAAAACTACGTGGGCCACGACTCACTCTCTACTCCTCCCTTCATGCCCTCTAAAATCTACCCCTTATTTCTGGCATGGGCTCCCGTGCTATATTGAGAATGCAAAGTTTACATGCCTTCATATTTCTGGAATAGAGACTTAAGGTGAGCTCATACCAAAATAGCTCATTTCTATGAGTATATATATATGCTAGTAGTGTTAAGAAAATGTTTGATTAGACAGAGTGTGCGTGAGTGATCATTATAAACATTATTAATTGAAGATTTCAATATCTTCATCTATCTCTACCTTGTGTATATCTTTGGAGCTTTGCTATTCTGCTGTATATATCGATTACAGACGACACATTATACAACAGTTCTAACAACAAGCATAGAATAAAGGGCAAGATATATATATATATATATATATATGTATTGAGTATATCTCATAATTTTATACCTAAAATTCTTTGGCATATCTTGTGGGATAAAGAATATGCTTTGAAACATCTTACCAAACCAAGGTCTGCAGATTGTTTTACCTCAAGGATCAGTGAATGCCATTTTGGCTGAGATATGACTTAAGCATGGGGTTAACAACAGCAGACATCCATTAGATCTATGCGCAAATGGCTTCTTACTGATTGACAACAGTGTCAAGGGAACTTAGGATTTGGCAATCCAACAAAGACTACATTTTCACCATCAATGGAAAGAGATGGATTTCTATTCAGTGTAATCACCAAACATGGTTGCCTCCACCACTTAAAATGGATAGTAGGACATTCAAGCATGCATGCATACGAAAATGGATAGTAGGACATTGAAGCATGCATGCATACTTGCATACGTACCTACATACATGGGATCTTTTATGACATTACATAACCATTGTAGACCTTGCACATAGCCTAGAACCATATACCATTCTGGAATCCACAGTCTCAAATCAAAATGTCCTCAAAATTTGCATGTACTGGTACTCCAACGAGCTTCCAAAATCAGATATCCATTTCCCAAAATTAAATATAAACTGTGCACATACTCTGAGACGTCTCTCAATACTGTGCACACAAACATTTCGAGGCCGTCTTCTGCTGGTTGAAATACTCATACACTACCACCCAGAAAGAAAACGAGAGAGCAGTGATGAACAGCAAGACAATGACATGATTAACCTAGTTTCCTCAACATAGCCAGTCAATCAGAGGGGCAAAACAAATTCGTCGATTTATGAACTGGGTTGGAAAGCAATGTGACAACATCGGCTGTCATGTTTAACATGACAAATGTTATTGAAGAACAAAATCAATCAGCATGATTCCTTATTCCCTGGACTGTCCCGCTCGGGAGGACAGAATGATGCCCACAATCAATCCATAGAGGGCCAAAGCTTCTGCAAAGATCAGAATAAGTATCATGCCGACGAAAAGCTTGGGCTGTTGTGCATTTGCCCTGCCAAGCAAAGGAAAGGAATATTTTTACTACAAGATCATTAACCGTTCCAAAGACAGAATGAAACAAGAAATGCCTTCATCAAAGTTAATATGGAATAGGCAGGTTCAAAGATCATAAATAAACGCAATCAAAGGATATTATTACACACGGTCAAAGCAATGTAACCAACGATGATATCCAGGGAAAGACCATAACCAAAAGGTAAAATACCTGACACCAGCATCACCAACTATACCAATAGCCATCCCAGCAGATAAGCCAGCAAGCCCACACGCCAAACCCGACGATAGATGAGCATAGCCATCGAAAAGGTAATAAGCAGTGCTCTTCGGATTGATTCCTGTGCTTATAATTACAGCAATGATTAGCCCATAGATGCCTAAGACACCAGCCATGACCACTGGCACGATCGACTTCATCACAAGTTCTGGCCGCATTACACCCATTGATGCTACTCCAACTCCACTTTTTGCAGTCCCATAAGCCGCACCCATACCTGCGCTTCACAATACAATTTCCAAATAAATGAGCAGGCAGGTTCCATGTCACAATACAACTTTCCGAGAAAATTCAGATGAAAAATCTATCAGAAATCTTGCAAAGAGATTTCAACCATCGAATAAGACGGGATCATACACAATCAATGTATGCACGCTTAAAAAAGAACACGAAACAATTTCGACCGCTTTATGGAGTTCTAACTATTCCTTTCAAATATGTTGCGCAGTCGAGGGTAGTTAGAAATGCCATCAAAACATGGATCACCAAATAATGAGCAGAAACAATGGGGTGATCTGGGTGTGATTCATTCTGCTTTTCTTTTGGGGTTGGATTCATAGTTCAAACAAATCATTTACTATAAGCTACGGCGATGAAAAAGAAATCCACAACAACCTGTGGCAATGTACAGCAGTGCAGCGACCTGGGCTTCAAGGCATTACTTGTCAATAAAAGAATCCCATAGCGAAACTGCAGGACGGTGTCAGCATACGTAACGACTGGCAAACTCTAGGATAGAGAATAGCGCAAAGGTCGGTACGGTATGCTAAAAACGGAGATGTGCGCAGATGATGACCTGATTGGAGAGGAGGTTTGGATCCGACGATCCAAGGGAAACTCCTCAGACAAGACAATGATTCGAATCGCGTCAGGCATATTGGATTCTTCAACAAAAATCATGATTTGCGGGGACAAAACAAATCCCGGAGCGAATACAAAGAATGCAGGACGATGGCGCGGTGAGGGAGGCGGGAAGGGAGGGATCTAAACGAGATCTAGCGCCAGAAGGAGAAAGGGAGGGCAAAAGAGGGGGGAGCTTACAGGAAAAGATGAGGGCAGCGGCAGCGCCGAGGAAGCCGAAGAAGGGAGCGGTGGTGTCGCCATTGAACTCCGTAGTAGAAGACATGTCTGTTCTCTCCTCTCTTCTGCTGCTGCTGCTTCTGCTTCTGCTTCTGCTTCTTCTTCTTCTTCTTCTTCTTCTTCTTCTTCTGTTTCTGCTTCTGCTTCTGGTTTTCTCTTCTTCTTCTTCTTCTTCTTCTTCTTCTTCTTTTTCTCTTTTGTTTCTGTCTGTATGGTCATGTATGTATGTATGTATGTATGTATGTATGTATGTGTGTGCGTATGTATGTGTGTGTATCCATGTGTGCATGTGTGCATGTATGCATGTGTGCATGTATGCACGTGTGGGCATGTATGTATGTATGTATGCATGTGTGTGTGTATGCATGTATGCATGTGTGTGTATGCATGTATGCATGTGTGTAGGCATGCATGTGTGTGTGTATGTATGTATGTGTGTGTGCATGTATGTATGTATGTATGCATGTGCATGCATGCAAGTATGTATGTATGTATGCTGATTCGAGCATTCGAGTTTGATCAATCACCAAAAGTATGTTTCAGACTTGAAGAATGGTAAATTTTAAGAGAGATTAATTAATTTTTCTTACAAAATTGAAAACATTTATGATTGTTTTCTTCGAAAAAAAGGGGAAAAAATAAAAAAGCACGCAGCATTCGCTCATAACATTCGCAAACGTTTGCAAACTTGCATTCGTGTGTGCAAAACTAGAAGCTTGCGAATGTTACATTCTATGGTTGTCCCATTGTATGTATGTATATGTGTATGTATGTATGTATGTTGTGCCCATAGAATGAACCATATTTTGCAAGCTGCAAGCGCAATTGTGAATGATTCGAGCATTCGAGATTGATAAATCACCAAAAGTATGTTTCGGACCAGAAGAATGGTAAATTTAATAAAATATTCAAATGGTAGATTAATTTCTATAAAAAACAAAGGAAGATTTTTACAATCAATTTTTTCGAAAGAAAAAAAACAAGACATAACACTCGCAAATGTTTGCAAACTTACATTCGTGTTTGCAAAAAGCAAAAGCTTGCGAATGTTACGTTCCATGTGTGTGTGTGCAATGTATAGAGAAGAAATGGAGCAATGGTAGGTGTGTAGAATGTGTACGTTCGCAAGCAATCGATCTGCTATTGGCAGCCTTTGGTGTTATTATATTTTAGTCTTTGATAATATATTAAAGAATTACCATATTAACGTTGAAAAACAACTTGCGACGTCAGTTGA
>JBBBWG010014001.1:0-10172 GCA_037176905.1 Azolla pinnata
CGGTGTCAATTGCCCTGATCAAGGTAAAATTTCATTGATACCAAGTAATCTGAGCTGTTACATCACAGCTTCCTTATCAAATTTTCCTTATCAAACCATAACCTTCCCTTGCATCTATGAAATGCAATGTCTGTCTATTCGTAGAAATCTTTTACTGGAATCACATCATGGGTCCGTGCCAAACTCCCCATTTCAAATGGCAAAACCCAAAATTTGAGAATACGCCCATGTGGGAATGGTGTTTTCTGCCTAAGGAGCTCTAATTTGAGTTGAGGCTCAACGAGAAGTGATTGTGATGAACACTTCATTCACAAAGACATGGAATCACTTTGTTTTAGATCGGTAGGTACAAGGTTTAAGAAGCATTTTGTCGTGAACTTTTCTCAAAGGAAGGCTTAGAATCGCTTTGTCTGCATCACATTGCTATCGTGGTGGATCAATGGGCTTTCTGGAGCGTAGGTTTGCAATCCATCTGTCTTCGATGCGACAAGGAGTTATGAAGATGACTTTCTCAGAAGGACTTGGTCAGCACAGAGGCCACTTGCATGTGACTCGATGAATCACATCGCCATCACTTGGTCATTTGGTAACAATCGCATACAGAGCGTTGCTCATCAGACCTCCTACAAGTCCCTTTGCATGCTCAAGATTAAAGATCTTCTTCTGAAGCGTAAAGGATCGGCCTCAACAGGCCCGATTTGATCGACCATCTTTCCGAATGCAAATTCAGATGCTATGAGTCTTTTGAATTCCAGTGGGGTCCGAATAAGTATGCATACGACAAACGTGACCGATTGATGCACTGCTGATGGGCTCCTCGATCGATATCTCATGCTGAAAACTATGCCAAACCAAGTCTAAGTGGGGGAACATGCGCTCGAAACATTCGTTCATCCGTCGTATGGACCAAGAAAGATTGGTATCGATATCCAGATCCCTTTAAGACCTCAAATCTCTATCCGGGTGGGGTCCAGTGGAGGCTCCATACACGCTTTCATTTTGCAATTTAGATGCTCCATGGATTGGCATTTGACATGACTTGTACAACTCTCAAAAGAAGTCACAAAGGACTTTACTTTACTAGCATTGGACTTCACAGGAAACTTCAAGAGAGTTGGCAGGAAGAAAGAATCTCGGAAATTTTTGGATCCAGCTCCTGTTTTTGGGTCTTTTGAGAGATGGGTTCAATGCATAGTAGCTCCATAAAATTAAGAACCCATGTTTCGGATACTCTCTTTTCCATCTTTGGAAGCCTCCCACAGCTCATACATCTCCCTCTGTTTCTCTCTCTCCCCGTTCCCTAAGGTATGTTCTCCCATCCCAGTGGAAATCCCTTTGTGAACCAATTATGGGTCTGGTTTCTCTGGTTGATTGTGACTATGGTTGTTCTGATTGATTGTGATTAAGGCTGTTCTGATTGTATTGGGTATGGTTGTTCTGATTGATTGTGTGATTAAGGCTGTTCTGATTGCGTTGGGGATGGTTGTTTTGACTGATTATGATTAGGATTGCTTCAGTTCAAACGGGTATGGTTATTCTGAGTGATTGTGTCCATGGTTGTTCTCATTGAATTGGGTATGACTATCGAATAAATTTTCCTTGCTGTTGTATGGATTGAGCTGAGAACGTGGCCTTCTTCGGTTGAGGACTGATCGCTTATGATTAGAGTAAAGCACATTGCAAGGGGATTAAGATTAGGACCAGAATAATTTTTTTTTACCATCCGTAGTCTTAATTTGGTGCAATATGTTTGTGTATTCTTTTGTGCTACTAGAGTTCATCTGCTGTATGCCGGGAAGCATAACTTGATAGGGACATTAACAATCGAACTCTTGATGGTTGGGAATAGTGTGGTAGGTGAAAGCAGCACGTTGACCACCAAGGCGTTAGGAATTGACTTTCCGTTCTCTATGTAATGCTTTCATTGCATCAATTCTTGAACATGTAAGAATGATTTCTAACCTGCATAAATTCTAATCTGATAGCATACATCGGTAGCCATTCAGAATAGCATACAATCTTCCTTTCCATCAGTGGCTTATGACCTTGGTTGCATAGATTCTTAAGCATGTAATAGTTATTCCGACAAATTCCGACTTGCTTAAATTTGAAGTTCATTGCCGACACTCCATTCGGTTAGCACCAAGACCAAACTTTTAAAACTTTGCAGCTCTTGTATTGGGTTGGTTTGGTCTATGAGATTCTGCCATGCGATAAAATTAATGTAGTGAAATATGGGATCCATAAAAAGGGAATTATTTTTCTTAAATTTCCATTTACAAAATCCATGTTTTTATCATGGTTGCCACTCTATCTTTAGAATTCAGGGTTTGCGGTTTACGTTTGCACAAATGCCCTTTTTGAAATAAGTCATTGTTGTGGAAGATGGGCATGCTCTGGTTTTTACAGTGTATTTTTTTCACCGTGCATTGTGTGATTGCACATGACAACCAGGTAGCATATATGAATGGATTCTATAGAAAGCTCAAATCAGGCAGTCGATGTTATTTATAAGGCAAAAGCTGCAAAGTTTAATGGCAGAGACGTTGTTATCATCCTACAAGATGATAACTGTGGATCTCCTCTTGTAGCAATTTGTGAGTCATTTTCTATCCTTACCATTAGAAATTTTTATAAATGGGTTACTTTTGTTTCACAATGCTTTTGGAGTGAAGTATGTCATGTCCTTACCTGTGTAGCTTGTTGAGTTAATGAAATCGTTTTCCTGAAAGAGATTATTTATGAAAATCGCTTTTTTAAAATGAAGCATATGCACCCTAATTTTTTTCAAACTTTTTACATATATATACTGTGTATTATTTTCTAGAATTACAATCCATTCTGTTCATCATTCACAGTTTTCTGAAAATGATTGTTTGTTTAAGCTTTCCATAAAGATATCACTTGTAACATGTCATGCATGCTTTGATGTGGTTTCATTGACTACGGCCTGTCAAAAAGATTGAATGCATAGTAATAGTCTGAGACTAGATACTTTTTTAATGATATTTGATCTTCTAATATCATTTGAGGTGTTGTGCACTTTCATATTAGAAGATTTGATCCTATGGAAAGCTTATGATTGATTTGGTTTTTCCGGAAGGCAATGTTCTATTGCTGCGAAATGAAATAAAACTTGATCCAGATACTCCTGAGGTGCCCTTATCCACGCTAAAGCAGCTTGTGGAAGAGAAGCTTCTTGATTTGGTAAGCTCTCCTTTCTCAAAATGGGAGAAAGAAAAGAGTCACATTTGACGTCGAGAAAAAGCTTTGAATTCTAATCTGAAGCAGATACTAATGAAGATAGATCCTCAAAATTCGAGTAATGTTCATAGAAGATGTTGAACGAAAAGTAGGGATTTTGTCATGTTCAAAAGTGGATTTGCTTGGACTAAATGTTCCACTGAATTTAGATTTTTCTACTTCTGCTTGCTTGAGCTAAAACAGGAGGAGCCTGATGGAATTGAGCCTCTTCGTAACCTGGCCACTGGTTTAGATATCGACATTCGCTTTAGGGAGTGAGTCCTTCCTACGTACTCCCCTGTAGAGGATGTTAGACTTTGGTACTAATCTATGTAAATGATACCTATCTTTCATTCTTTTAAATTCTTCATTTGCACTCCCCATATAGGATTTTAGAGTTTGATACTAATGTGAGTAACTATATGCACTTCCTGTAAAGAATGCCAGAATTCGTCTCTAATCTATGTATATAATTATGCTTTTTCATTCTTTTCTGAACCGAACTTGTGCAGTATACATGATTTTGTGCCTGCTAATGAATGTATTGTCTTCGGTATGCTAAAGATCAGTCTCGTCCATGGATGGCTGTATGATCCCAAGGTAGTTATGGAATCATTTCCTTAACATTTTATTTATGTGTTGTTTGTTTCTCAATTCCTTAAATATTTTTACCATTCTATGCATTCCTTTAATATGCAGCATGAAAGAACAAGCACCATCATTGGTGACAAGTCACTCAAAACTCTAAAAAAGAGACTCATGGAGGGGTTACCATCTTATCCTTCGGATCAACTTAAGCATAGAGGGGATGAAGAGGAACAACTAGAGCCCGAACAAGATAAGCATCTAACGATGGATGAGTATCATTCTGCAGAAGCTGATGTTGCTATCGATCTTTCGAGCCAGTTCGAGGATGATTTGGATCCTGAAGGTATATTCCAGAAACTTGCGTTACATATAGTCTCTTCACCCAAGCCAAATCATATCCACAAATTGTGAAATATAATCTCCCACATTCTGTGAGTGATTCAGGTGTTATCATATCTAGTTTTCTTGAGGAACGTGGAAGCGAGGTGACACCTTATGGGTACCTAATTTCAACTAAAAAACTTTTGTTACATGCATGGAGATTTCGTTTATAATTGATGTCAAAGTTCATTGCATGAATCTGAGTTCAGCTATTAACTACTATATTCACAAATGTGGTATGTCTCATTGTGTACGGGTATTTGGGATGTGATTGTAATAGAGTGTTATGCTTCCTTAGGCTGATTTGCCTTAAAGAAAGGCTACAGGAGGAACAGTTGTGCATTTTTTTCCGAAAGAACCACTTCAGCACAATGTTCAAGGTATGTGAGAGTTTTTCATTCATGGACTGTATATACAATCCTTGCAACTGACTTCTACTTTGTTGTATCAGTACGATGGACAGCTTTACATACTGGTTACAGATCTAGCCTGTTTGAACAAACGTGAACTTGTTTGGAAGGAAGTAAGTGAGATAATGCGGATAATTATCAGACATCGCAAATTCAAATCTAAGTTGTTTTGATTCGCTTAAGCATTCAAAAGAGGAGATGTGGTGAAATTAAAGAATGAACATCTCGTAAACATTCCGTGGCTGGAGAAGCATTACCACGCTGTTATGTTACATATTTAGATGCTATCAAACCAGCACAAGTGCAGCAAAAAACCACTCTTCCATGTGAAGTAGCGACAGATATCTGTCCGCGGAACAATAGTCTTGTAATGTTTTTACATGAGTGCTTTCATGCTTCGAATATATGCTCATAAAGTAGTTGCATCGATGAATTGATATTGTTTTAATGCTGATTGGAGACCAGTGCATTGATGCACCTTGCGCTGATTGTTCTACTGTCAGCGACAAATGGCCATTGCAGATCCACTAGCATTTACCGTTGATCTGAACATGGACATTTTTTACTGTTATATATATGTGACATGAACTGCTGAAATGTGGCAAAATAGGCTGCTGTTTGTGCGTTCTTTTTGCTTTTACGTTGGATATCTGGCCTTCACAATTTCTCTTTTGAATTCTTTTCTTGCCCTATTTCATCGTGTAGGTAAATGGAATCAGAACATCGTTACCTGTCCAAGAAGGCAAAAACAGCGGGGATCAATTGAATGATCAAAGGATACAGTTGGTTCAGGTAATAAGAAACCTCATTTCCTTTCTGTCCTGGCAATGTGGAGCTAGGATATTTTCGAGAACACAGTTTTTCACCGTATTTTTTTCATGATTTGTGTCTAGAAATTTGATGTAAGGAAATGTTCATGCTTGTAGATGAAAATCGTCGATGAAATTTGTCGTGCTTGCATAGGAATCCTTATAATATTCCATTGCAAGCTGGAACCGATACTTAAAACGGAAGTGATTTAAATCTCAATTAGTGCTACTTTTCACATTTTTTTTCAGTTCCGAACAAAGAGGAATGGAATGGATCCTGACTTTTTTTTTCTACTGGTAAATAGGATATTGGGAGCACCTACACCTCCATGCCTATACCTAAATCCAAATGTAAATGTGTGATTCTGTAGTGCATATATGTATCAACCATTCCTATATCTCATGATTCTTTAATACCGTTGTTTCCATCATCCTATTTGTAACTACCTATAGCCGGGTATACTTCACTAAGGGTCTCTGTGATCTGAGAAGTGCAGAGTTGCTCGTTAGCCAAAATTGTTTGCAAATTCATAACACATGCAACATCATGATATAATTCTGTAGTAATACACTTGTGAAATATTGTATCCGTTTCTTTCCCTGATCAATGAATTTCTTCTAACATTATATTGGTGTTCCCATACCTTGTAAGACTTCCCATGGCTCATCTGTGGTGATGCTACATCCAAAACTCTGTGTTGATTTGCTGGTTGGATCTTGTTTTCTCTCATACCATATGTTTGCAAGTCATGTTTTCATTCAACTTACAAATGTATTTTTATAACTGAAGGAGACCCTTTCAGAATTTGATTATGCTCAGAAAAAGGGCACGTACACTGGTGCACAATGTAGAATTTCAACCTCAATTATAATGAGCACGACCGATACAGGCTTGATTTTTCAACATTTTAAAACATGGGTCATTTTATGTACAGAAAAACTTGCATTTTAATTCATCATATAATGGTGTATCGAAATGAAAAGCAAAGATCAATCGGAGCTTGCTATAAAATCGGGTTCTTCACCCTCACATAGGTATTGGTCACATGTACTAGAAGTGCTCCATTCATCTCGCATTCGCATTATATCAACAGAGAAGGTTGAGCCTGGTGTACCGATAAAAGCGCTCGACTTGGCACAGATGGTCTTGTCAAGCATAGCAATTACCTATACAGGAACAGCATATATCAGCATGGTGTAAGTTTCAGAGTGTCTTTGAACCGCATAGTTATATCAGAAAAGATCTATTAAAACAGATTCAAACGAGAAAAACGGAATGTAGTGACAGATTGGGAACAAAACAAAACAATATGGATATTATATACCTCTTTATCATTCAGCAAGCCATGCCTTTGAAGCGGAGAGTCCCACTTCTCTCCTTTTTCATGGTCAGGCCTTTGGACCAGTGATATCCTCATGCCATTCTGGTAAAGCAAGCTTTGCAAGAGGCTTGTTTCGCTCTCTTGAGCATCAGTGGAGAGGTAGATGACCGGAGCCGACGTCGAACTTACTGTTCTCAGAATGCATTGTGCAGCCTGAGGAATAGGATAGAAAAAGCATTTGTATCCCTTCTTGCTGTTCTCGTTGCTGCTCCAGCAATCAGAATGCAAAGCATCAATATGTAGATTCAGGTGTCTCTACCAATAGCAACTTAAATGTAACAAACATGGATAGGAAATCGCTCACCAGAAGGATAGAAACCCATATCTTCTGAAATGAAGAGCCACAAAGTTTCTCCCGAGGAACGTTTGAATGAATCTCTCAGCCGTAGCGACAATGTAGTTGTGAGGTTGCAAAAGGCTTTTGCATTTATGTGAAAGTGGCCCTCCAGCTTGGCCAACCCACTCAGCTTCGACATCAGCATAAAAGAGATCCCCGATACCGATCACATCATCACCACAGCTAAACTTATCAATGATTTCAGAAGCATGAGGATGAGACGGAAACTTTGGGTCATTTGGCCAAGCATCTTCTTTCTTATCCCAAGTGACACTAAGCTTTTTTAGCTTCTCTTCATGGTCAGCATCCAAGTAGCATCCTCGCATATAGCACAAGAACTTGTTCACATGGAGTTTCCCATGGTGGGCACTTAGATATTCATCGAAGGAGATCACTTGGTCACCACCAAGGCATTTCTGCATATGCGATATGTTGAGGACTCGATCATAATTGTAGTCGAATTCGGGGCTGGGAAGGATCAGAGCTCGATCGAGAAGGGCCGCCACAAACATATGCTTCTCAATGCATATAAGATGGTTTGAGAACTGACCCGATGTGCATATGGCAAAGAGGTATTTTCCACGTTTCGGCTTCCAAGGAAGCCCTTCTTTCACTCTATATTTGATGCTATCCACAGTCTGGCAAGTAGAGAGACCTTCACCATATGATCCGAAGGTTGCATTCGTCCGATATGGGGACAATAAGACCTGTTATTTGAATACTTCATTCCCTTAGTTTCTCAGAATTAGGGTATACCTGGAGCTGAGTTTCTAACGGTTGGGGTGGTTTGAAGATTTAGTTCTCTTGGTATCTAGTTATTAGGGTGCATTTGAACCTTAATTTCATTAGTTCCCAACGGTTAATGTAGTTTGGAAACTTGGACATTCTGGCTTCTAATTGTTTGGGCATATTGATTCTCTCAGTTTTCAAAAGCTAGGACAGATTTCAGGCCTGGTCAGCAATAAGACCTGCTATTTGAAAACTTGATTCCCTTAGTTTCTCAGAATTAGGATATACCTCGAACTGAGTTTCTAATGATTGGGGTGGCTTGAAGCTTTAGTTCTCTTGGTATCCAACTATCAGGGTACATTTGAACCTTGATTGACTTAGTTCCCAAGGATTAGTGTAGTTTAGAAACTTGGACATTCTGGCTTCTAATGGTTTGGGGCATACTGATTCTCTCAGTTTTCAGCAACTAGAGCAGATTTGAGGCCTGGTCCAAGCATTTCACAACAGTTAAGAAGATATGCATTTCACAACAATTAAGAAGATCTGCATTTCATAACAATTAAGAAGATCTGCTAACCATAAAGGAACGAACCCAAGATTTGCAGTTTCTGTATTCATAACATGATTTGGCCCCTTTGATTCTATGCAGGGTTGGGGTTTTTCAAAGCAAATCATGAGGAAAACGGCTAGGATATTCAGATTCAAGGATGGGAGTTTGGTCTTCTTAGATCATTAGAAGGATGCAGGAAGAGAGGAGGAGGAGGAGGAGGAGTAGAGATCACTCTTACTTACCTCTTGAATTTCTTTGTTGAGTCTGATCTGAGAATCGATCTGGGACTTGAGGAAAGCTTCGCCATAGCCAGCACCGCTACTGTTTTTCGCCAGAAGATCGGAGATATGAAGCAGCTCTCGGCCTTGCTGTTCGAGGAGAGCTAGCGACCTCTGCTCTGAAATCAAGACCTCGTTAAGCTTCGATTTAGCAGCCAATTCCGAGGAAGAGAATGGCGAGAACGATGGCCAAGACGGAGAGAGGAAGGCAATGTACAGGACGAAAGAGCCAGCGAGCATGGCCGGGAAGAAGAGGATATGGCGCTTCTCCATCAGGGAGAAGTTGAACGGGAAGAATTGTGAGAACTTGGGCTTGTTGTGGAGAGGAAGGGTCTCCACCTCCATCTAGGGTTTCCTTTGAGCCCTGCAGAGATTAGGGTTTTCCTTGGGTACTGCAGACGTTAGGGTTTCCTTGAGCCCTGAAAGAGATTAGGATCTCGTTGAGTCCTGCGGAGATTAGGGTTTCCCTTGAGTACTGCAGACGTTAGGGTTTCCTTGAGCCCTGAAAGAGATTAGGATCTCGTTGAGTCCTGCAGAGATTGAGGGTTTACTTGAATCCAGCCGAGATTTAGGGTTTACTTGAATCCGAGGATTTACAAGAATTGGAAAGTTTAGGGTTCTTTGAATCCTGCAGAGATCGGAGTTCCTCGAATCCTGCGAAGATCGGGGCTTTCTTGAATCCTGCGGAGATTACGGTTTCCTTGAATAATCCTTCAAGGATTGTTGGGCTCTGCAGAGCGTCTGGTTTCTCGATCGATCACGAGAAGCCTCTTCGCGAATGCGGATTGGGGGAAATGTGGGTTTAGATCAGACATTAGGGTTTCCAAATTCCATCTCCTCCTGCTCCCGAAAGCTGGAGAGGTGTCAGCAGAAATCTAGGGTTTTTTCTGCAACCCATGAGGATATATGCATCAGCTGGGAAGGAGCTGAAGCACTGCAGGGAAAGCAAGCAAAAAAGGGTTAGGGTTTCCACAGGGGGAGCAGGAAATGGAAGGATTCGAGCACCGAGAGCAGGGTCTGGGATCGATCCGAGCGGAGCAGAGCAGAAATCTTGCTGAAATCTGTGCAGAAATCTGTGCAGAAATCAGAGAGAAAACCCTAAGCAACAGGGTTGTTGAAGCAGAGCTATCTGTTGAAAGCTGAGCTGCTGCTGCTGCTGCTGCTACTGTTCACAGGTTTCTGGGCCTCTGGTTCCTGCTATTTGCAGAAATGGCCTCCTGCCCAAAAGAGAAGCCAAATCCAGCGTTGGAAAGCAGCTTGATTCGATTCAGAGCTAGTTGCAGAGCAGTTGGGAAAGCTAAAAGCTCAGCCAAGAACACCATGGAAAGCAGCTTGATTTGATTCAGAGCTTGTTGCAGAGGAGTTTGGAAAGCTTAAACTCAGCCTAGAACACCATGGAAAGCAGCTTGATTTGATTCAGAGCTTGTTGCAGAGCAGTTTGGAAAGCTAAAAACTCAGCCAACAA
>JBBBWG010014001.1:10272-60187 GCA_037176905.1 Azolla pinnata
AACACCATGGAAAGCAGCTTGATTTGATTCAGAGCTTGTTGCAGAGGAGTTTGAGAAGCTAAAACTCAGCCAACAAACACCATGGAAAGCAGCTTGATTTGATTCAGAGCTAGTTGCAGAGCAAGCTAAAAACTCAGCCAACAAACACCATGGAAAGCAGCTTGATTTGATTCAGAGCTTGTTGCAGAGGAGTTTGAGAAGCTAAAACTCAGCCAACAAACACCATGGAAAGCAGCTTGATTTGATTCAGAGCTAGTTGCAGAGCAAGCTAAAAACTCAGCCAACAAACACCATGGAAAGCAGCTTGATTTGATTCAGAGCTTGTTGCAGAGGAGTTTGAGAAGCTAAAACTCAGCCAACAAACACCATGGAAAGCAGCTTGATTTGATTCAGAGCTAGTTGCAGAGGAGTTTGGAAAGCTAAAAACTCAGCCAACAAACTCCATGGAAAGCAGCTTGATTTGATTCAGAGCTAGTTGCAGAGGAGTTTGGAAAGCTAAGAACTCAGCCAACAAACACCATGGAAAGCAGCTTGATTTGATTCAGAGCTTGTTGCAGAGCAGTTTGGAAAGCTAAAAACTCAGCCAACAAACTCCATGGAAAGCAGCTTGATTTGATTCAGAGCAAGATGCAAACAAAAGACATCAGATTGCTAATCAACACCACCAACACAGTGGAAGGAGATGGACTTGTGTCTTCAGATTTGCCTCCACACAGCAGATGAGATGGAGGCCATGGCCTGCTTGTGTTGGAACTCAAAGGTAAGCTCGCCATGTTCTTGGAGCCCTAATATCAGTCTTGATTGATTCACAGCTAGTTGCAGAACAGCTTGGAAAAGCTAAAACACAGCCAAGAACACCATGGAAAGCAGCTTGCTTCAGAGCAAGATCATCAGACTGCTAATCAGCAACACCAACACAGTGGATGGAGATGGACTTGTGTTGAAGCTCGAGGTAAGCTCACCGTGTTCTTGGAGCTCTAATATCAGGCTTGCAAGGTTTGTGAACCTTCTTCCTCAGTTCTCTGAGACCTCCAAAGCAAAAGGGCTGTTTCTTCAAAGGATTTGCAGAGATTTGGCAGAACCCAAGACAGCAGCATGTTCACGAAAGCAAGCCAACAGAGCAAGCTCTCACCATGTTCTTGGAGCCCTAATATCAGTCTTGCAAGGTTTGTGAACCTTCTTCCTCAGTTCTCTGAGGCCTTCAAAGCAAAAGGGCTGTTTCTTCAAAAAGGATTTTGCAGAGATTTTGGCAGAGACCCAAGATAGGAGCTGTTTCTTCAAGGATTTTGCTGAGATTTGGCAGAACCCCAAGATAATAGAAGGTCCATGAAGCAAGCCAGAGATGAAAGAAGCGGAGCATTTCGCCCTCGTGGCCTCGCTCAAGGCTTGCGGGAAGGAGAAGAACATCCACAAGGGGTTCAAGCTGCACTCCGATGCGATCAAGAGAGGTCTGTATGATGACGATGACAAGAGCTCTTACGCAGCCAGCGCCCTCATCAGCATGTACTCCAAATGTGGTCTCCTCCGCGAAGCTCAGAATACCCTCAAAGAGCTTCGATTTCCGAGCACCGTCTCTTGGAATGCGCTCATCTCCGGATTCACCCAAATGGGTCCATGGGAGCAGGCCCTCGAGAGCTTCGAAAGGATGCGCTCCGAGTCTGTTCCGCCAAACGCCGTCACGTTCGCCTGCGTCTTGAAAGCTTGCGGCGCCATAGCCGACATCGAGAAAGGGAAGCTTGTTCATGGGCTCATCATGATCGCAGCCGGTGGGGATGAAGGAGATGATGGTTCCTTGCTGGGTAAGGATGCCGTGCTCGGCGTCGCTCTGGTCGATATGTATGTGAAATGTGGTTCGATCCGAGATGCCCAACGTGCCCACGATGAGCTCTCCGCCCGAAACGCTGTTTCGTGGTCGATTCTGGTAGCTGGATATGTCCATGCTGGGCAAGCTCACCAGGCCCTGAAATCGTACGAACAGATGCGGATCGAGGGCATCTATGCCGAATCGGGGCCCTTCTTCATCTGCATCTTGAAGGCTTGCGGGAGCATCGCGGACCCCGACAAGGGCAAGCAAGTCCATCGCGAGATCCTGCGCAGGGAAGGCCTGCTGGAGAAGGATATCGTGCTTTGCAACGCGTTGGTGGACATGTACGCCCGATGCGGGGCTCTTCCTCAAGCGAGGGAGATCCTCCACGAGATCCGAGCTCCCAACGTCGTCTCTTGGAATGCCCTCATCGGAGGCTACGCGCGAGAGGGGCGATCCGACGAAGCATTCGCTTGCTTCGAGCGGATGCGAATCGAAGGAGCAACGTCGGACGCCGTCACGATGCTTTGCATCTTGAAGGCTTGTAGATGGGCAGGCAAGGGAAGAGCAATCCATCAGGAGATCGTATGGAGGAGATCGATGGAGGAAGAAGGCGACGTTGCGCTGGGCAATGCGCTGGTGGATATGTATGCCAGATGCGGTCTGCTTTCCGAAGCTCGGAATGCGATCGAGCAGCTTCCGTTCCGGGATACGTTCGCTTGGAATGCGTTGATCGCGGGGTACTGCAAGCAAGGGCAAGGCCAGGAAGCACTGACGTGCTTCGAGCGTTTGCGAAGCGAAGGGCTTCTTCATCATCATGCGGACGAGGGCACATGCACATGCATCTTGAAGGCTTGTGGCATGGTGGGGGCGATCGACGAGGGCAAACGCATCCACGGTGAGATCGTCGGCAAAGGGTTGCTAGAGGAGAACGATCTGATCGGCGCCGCTCTGGTCGATATGTATGTGAAGTGCGGCGATCTGGCCACGGCCGAGCAAGTGCTGGAAGGCCTTCCGATGCGGAATGTGGTCAGCTGGTGCTCTCTCGTCTCGGGCTGCATCGACCGCGGAGAGGATCGGAGGGCGCTCGACATGTTTGAATCGATGCAGAACGAGGGCCTCTGCCCAGACGTGGTATCGTTCGCTCCGCTCTTGAAGGCCTGCGGCAGGATCGGAGCTGTCGGCAGAGGTGAGCAGATTCACCGGGAGATTGTAAGCAGCGGCTGGCTAAGCCAAGATCGCGTGATCGGCAACGCCATCATCGACATGTATGCCAAATGCGGCAAGCTCCGAAAAGCCCACGACGTGCTGGAAGAGATCCGCATCCGAGATCTCGTCTCGTGGAATTCGCTGATCGGTGGGTATGTTCGAGATGGGCAAGCTCGCGGAGCCGTGGGCTGTTTTGAGCTGATGTTGTGCGAGGGAATTCTGCCGAACGTGGTCACTTTTATCTGCATCTTGCAAGCATGCGGCGAACTGGGAGCCGTGGAAGAAGGCGAGCTCATCCACTCCGAGATCGTGAAGAGACGTCTGTTGGAGCAGGACATCGTGCTCGCAAACGCTCTGCTGCACATGTATGTCGAATGCGGCATGCTTTCGAGCGCGGAGCGAGTGTTCGAAGCTCTCCATGGGAGCAGAGACATTGCTTCTTGGAACGCGATGCTGGCGGCGTTCGCCCGCGAGCCCGAGCACGGGCTGGAAGCGCTGGAGTGTTTCGAATGCTTGCAGAAGAGCCGATCGCACCTCTGCGCAGATTCCATCACTCTGAGCTGCATCTTGAAGGCGTGTGGAAGCATCGGAGCCGCGGAGAAGGGCATGCGAATCCATGGCGAGATCGCGAGCAGGGGCTTCCTAGACAGAGACGACAACGCGATCGGCAATGCGCTGATCGATATGTATGCCAAGTGCGGCATGCTGGCCAATGCGGCGGTAGTGATGGCGGGGCTTCCGATTCGAGACAGAGCTTGTTGGAATGCCATGATCGGCGGGTATGCCCAGCAAGGCCGAGGCCACGAAGCTCTCGAATGCTTCGGAGAGATGCAGCAGCAGGGCAAGATATCGCCGGATGAAGTCACGTTCCTCGCGCTTCTGAGCGCGTTCAGTCATTCGGGCCTGATGAACGAGGCTCGGATTCTCTACGAAAATACGATGAAACCCCACAATCTTGTGCCCCATGCTGCTGAGCTCTGCACTTGCATGGTGACGGTGCTGGGATACGCTGGCTGTTTCGAGCAAGCAATGTCGATCGTTCGGTCTACTTCATCGCGTTGTTACATCACGGCGTGGCTCGCGGTGCTAGGTGCTTGTCAGAAATGGGGTAATGTGGAGCTTGGGAAGCTGGCCTTCGATCGAGCGATAGAGCTGGATCGCAGCTGCGCCCCTGCGTATGCGCTCATGGCGCAGGTCTTCGCATCTGCGCATACGCCAAGCAACAAAGATCGCCAAATACGCATGCAAAGCGCGAGAGAGATCGTCTGCGGATCGAGGGAGAAACATGGAGCTGAATCAACACAGGAATTGAGCTGGTGATTTGAATGGAAGATGTCGATACAGGAGGAATCGACGCTCGCGTTTCATTCGCCTGTGCCATCACCATAGCCACTCGAGCTCCAGGAAGAACATATCTCCCCCAAAGCTACACAAGGTACAACAACATCTCTGTGTCCCTTCAAATTACACACACACAAGATCTCTACACAAGGTACAAGAGGAATTATACCTGCATGCAATTAATTAGTCACACACAGTGTACACTGTTTCCGATGTTGTTTTTAGTCAAATTGAGAATTTGTTGATCATATACATATGGCCAGTGATGATCTCGAGCTCATTATCGACATTTCTGGTTGGAATGTTTCCATGGCCTGAAGCCAAATACCCAATGTTCTCGTCAACGATCATCCAGAAGAAAAATCAAAGGAGGACATCATGGTTATAGAATGTCAAGGAGGCTGTTGTGGGCATAGAAAAGTCTGCTCAAATTATAACAGGTGAGAAATCCACCCACCGTATCATCATCAGAGCCCAGAAAGATATCATCTCAATCATCAGGGAACTCGAGAAAACAAACAAAAACAAAAAGAGCATCTAACATATCCAGTTATTCCAAATTTGAAGAGCAAACCCAAATTACTGTTGAACAAAGTTACTGCAGTACAGGAATACATGCCACCATCATTCGCCAAACATGTGCTCCGCGAACATATTCGCCCGACTATCATCGACAAAGGGAACCAAGCAATCACTGAATTGAGAACTTGGATCAATCTTATTTCAATGAGTAGCTCTATGTACATAGTGAAACAAGCATTTCACATAACTGTCTCACCCCTTGATCTTTTATTATCCATAGCAATGATGCGAGAGATCTAGCTGCCAGTTTTCCTTGAGCTCTCTGTCATGCCCCGTGTTTTCCTAGGCAAAACCTCAGGGTTGCTCTTCCTGGTGGTTTTCTGACTTGCCCTTCTCCCCTGAATCATCCATTTCAAAATTTGCAGTATTATTATGTGCTCAAAACCAGCTGAATTCATTACCAACATCTATGTGTACATAACCTTTTCCGAGATAGATCAACCACTTATACACAAAAAAGCAAAGGCATGATTCAGAAAATTCATCAAAGTTTTGCTCGTGTATTGAACATGATGCAGTATACGTCATAATTTTGATCCATGTATGTATAAATCATGAAATCTACCTGCACCTAAGTCATCAACACCATATATATCTACATAAACTGAATTTTTGCAGACTAGAATCTCAAAATGTTTCCACGGGCATACATGTTTAAACTGTATATAAATCATCAAACCAAAGTGCACATACACTGCCATGTGCAGATCGTTGAATCTGTGTGGAAATACAATGCCCTGTGAATAGATCATCGGATCTATGTATGCGATGCTCATAAGAAATCATCGATAGATCACTGAATTTACATGCACATAAGAAATCATATTGTCATATATCAAGAGGCCTGACGAATACATGTATCATTACAGCAATGTACATATAAGTCAATGCAAATATATCAATCGAATCTAGAAGCACATACAGAGAGACCCCCAAACAATACACAACATTCCTTGAATGAGTGTTATTGGATTACAGTGGTTATAATTCGCAGATCATCGAACCTGCGAGATGTTCTATACACATACACCATCATCTACATGCACACAAAATGCAGTAGATTGACACCAGTACTAGTTTATGTGGACACAAGAACTCAAAACAAAATGCAGTAAGAAATCGTCGCTATATATGAAACATATAACATGTCGATCAACAAAGTTACACAATTCAATTATCAAAACTATACAGAGATGAGAAAGCACAAGCATAGAGCATGTTGTAATAGTGATGCATAGCCCTATGAGGTAGCATGTCATTTGGTACCTTTCCCATGCATTTCTCGAGATGTGGGGCGAAACGACCTGCCATAACCTTTTGATGGCAATTCATACATTCGATGACTTCCTTAGCAATGGCTGGATGCTTCTGGCCAAATATATCTACTTCATCATGATCATAATCATCTTCATTTGCACACCCTGAGATCCCTTCCTCGCCAAGCCTAGCTTCAGCACCAAACCTGTACTCTTCATCATCTTCGTTTATGTTGAGCCTTGGATCTAGCCCGAGCTTCGCCCCGCGGTGCACTTCAGATGCAATGTCAACGATTAGTGTATCCAGCAGATCCGAGAAGACAGCCTCTGCTAGCTGGAATTCGTGTACCACTTCCATTTGTTCACATGGGGTAGAGAGATTTCCTGCTAAACCACAAAAAAAAAACTCTAATTTCTGGTGACCTCAACAGACCTAAGTCCAAGAGAAAGCATCAGGAACCCTAATTCCTGTCGGAAACCCAAAGCCCTGAAAAGCCCTAGGTCCACGGGAAAACCCTAATTTCTGGCAGACGAACCCAAAAACCCTAAACCCATAACCCCAAGAGAAACCCGCAGAAATCCTATGCCCTGGCAGAAAACCCTAATTCTAACTACCGTCGTCACAATCGCTGTCACAGGCAGATAATGTAAGACATGATGTGCGACCTTCAGAGCAGAGCATGGCAGGGAAAGAAAATAAAATCAGAACCCTAAACAATCAATCTCTGACGTTCCTGTACCGCTCACATGCTCATCCACCCAGATCAATTGATTAGAAGACTGTCTCTCATTCGTGGCATATCAATGGCATTTCTGCAAGCATGGACAAATTTCCAGAGAATGTGCAAAAAGAAAAATGTGTGATCATACCGTGCCTTGGTTTGAGCTGAGATCGAGCAAAGAGAATGCGAGAACAAATTTGATGTTAAGCTTCAAGCTTGTATTGAATTCCTATCTATGTAAATGGTGAATGCTTTGAACCTATGCCTTTCTTCAAATGGAAACAAGACAGTCAAGTAAAGCCTCACCATGGCTTGTACCCAACTTTAGCTGAGGAATGTCTTGTCTCTATATATGTCTTATATCAACGATGAAGGAAAAAAAGACAATGACTGTTTATCATTGGACAATTAGGGTTTTTGAATGTGAAGAAGCCATAGCCAGCACCTCCCTAATCAAGAGATCATTCTAAGATTAGAAACGCCCCCTTCCCAGTCAGGTCAAAACACTCGCTCTACTTCTTTTAAAACTCACAGAATTAATCCCGAAACATTACCATTAATCTCGTTAGAATATGAATGTACAAAACGCGACGAGGCCAACACCCCCACCGCCTCACCCCCAAACACCTCACACACACACACACACTATACATTATGTGATAACACTCTCATGCACAAAATTACAAGACCAATATATTGAGGGATTGCGGCAATCGAATGCAAATCCTAGCACCCTTACCATTGCTGCAGGTAATCCTAATCCCTTAACTTAAAGCAAACATATGCTCTTACTTTTTGTTTAGCTTCAGCTATATATATATGTATGTATGTATGTATGTATGTATGTATGTATATCACAAATAAATACAAACTGGGACACCGTCACATGTGACCGTATCACTATTGCGGATCATCATCTGCATCATTCCAGAGGTTTTCCAATCGGTCTTCGGTTCTTTCCTTGGAGCCTTGTCGCATCCTCTTTGGTGATGGTGGTGAGAGATCTGAAGGTGAACACTCATGTGACTCGTCATTATCTCTTCTTGTCTTGATTGGAGGCAAGGTTTTGTCGATCCCCCATTCCTGGTGTGCATATTTCAAATTATCAGGTGAATGAGATCCTTCCAGATCAAAACAATGATGTAAGGCCAACATATATGCATACCACGGCCTCGTCTTTCCTATCAAGCTTACTCCTGGAGGATGATTGTGCCAACTCAGGCTCCTATGCAGCATTTACGATCAGTATTAGCTAAAACTTGAGGAGATAGATCTGGAACTTTTTAAGCTAATTTGAAAATACTATATTGAGTATCAAATCATCATACATAGTTGGGAGAAGATGAAGGAAAACAATATCATCAAGTATAAAACACAAGTATCACTAGCAGCTTTCAGTGATGAGAATTGCCTCCAAGACAAGATTGTCTTGAGGATGCTCTTAACAAAGAACATGGTAAAAAGGATGTAACAGAGCATCTTTCAGTAATTAGAATTGCCTCCCAGACAAGATTGTCTTGAGGATGTTCTTAACAATGAACATAGTAATATTGCAAGTCTAAACAAGAGTTGTATGAAACAATCTATGTGCAAAAAGACTCGATGCATACTTACAGAGATTTTTATAAGGCCCTCAAATACAAACCTGTTCAGAGTCTCTGCCTGCTTTGGTGCTCAAGCATTCCAACCTTTCTTCTATTCGTACTTTATCATCTATTACATGCACTACCCCCTGAACATCAAATGAAAATTCTTACAAGGTTCAATCCTTGATCAAATAAATAGAAGTGTACAAGAAGTATACATTTTTCGTAATATATAAATTTGATTCATAAAACAAAAAACATGTAAGTTCTAAGATAAGTAGAGAACCAAGCCCCAAAATTGAGGAAATACAAAAATTTGAAGAAACCAGTTAGACTAGAAATAACAGACTTGCATGTCGTCAAAATCGAGGTGTACACACAAGAAGTAAAAGATAATTTACTTCATCATAAATGGAAAAAGATGTGTCATTGATATGTCGAATTGCCTTGTCCTAGGAGCTTTGTCTTTCTACCAAACATAATTTGATTCCTTCAATGCATTCTGCATAGGAGAGATCTTAAAATGTTGTCCCAAAAGACAAGATTTGGGAGAAACCAAACTTCCGTCGACTTCATTTGAGTAATTAATCGAACAACTTAATAATGAAATCAATCTTGATGTCCATCAATGCAGTGAGACTAATTCCATATATTGGCTTGGGATTTTTTTTGAGAGGTATAATTCTATTACGTTCATTTCACCCGAAATACAGTTGTTGAGCATCATAGCAATTTGTGAGCAGAGGCAGAATATTTGATAATCCATTTGCAAGTGTCAAGCATCACTAAGTTTTTCTACATTTCTATATTTATACCTTCCAGCTTCAAAGGGAGTTGTGCAGTAATTGACATATTGCATCTGCAAGAGTTGAAAATCTCAAAGCTTTTCTATATTTCTATGATACCTTCCAACTTCAGAGAGAGTGTGGAGTACTTGATATTGCATTTCCAGTGTTGAGAATCCCTAGGTTTTCCTACATGTCTATAGAATGATCATGATCAGACACACACACCTCGGATGCTTCTACCCAATCATACCAGGCCTACCTGGACTTCAAACTATTGTGACCATGTTACACCACCAATAAATATACAAGTCCCTTTAAACAAAAGAATTCAACCGTAGCACCTACTCTGTGGTAAAGATGTAAAACAGAACGCATGTATGCTATTACACTTAGAAAAGAGTAAGAAGCACAAAATGATAATGCGTTATTGAAAGAAAAGCTAAGTGGCTATACATTTCCATTCTTTCTTGGATCAAAATTTGATTCTCCATTTGCGTAGACACTTGATGATTGTTGCATGTCTGTTAGCCAACACATCAAAATAAATCTTATTTCTATAGACATTCAGTGGAGATTAGTCTAGTAATTATATCATTTGAGGGCCATAATATTATTCATTCTCGTAATTTAATCAAGCTTCGTGAACCATGTCAAAAAATCATTTGAAGCTTATCAAAAAAGAGGTTGCATTCATACCTCCAGAATCAGAATTTATGAGTCGATTTTCATATTTGTTTACTTGACAATATTCAGCAACAACCAAGCTCTCTTCCTACAATTCGTAACATATGAACTCTCCCCATTATTGTGGCTACTGGAAACCATGTTGCAATAAGAAGAATTAAAGAGAATTGCAACAGTAGCGAGAAGATTAGTAGGTCTCACCATATATATGTATCACACTTTGAAATTGTTAAGAAATCCCTTTTTTTGAAGTACTGGACGAAACGAATCTACAAAAGAAGCTCGAAATTTAATTGAAACCCTAAAGTTACCTCAAACAATCATCTGAAACCAGCATTACTTGAGATTCACATCAAGCCCTCGACTTGATTGGAATTCACTTATTATAACCCAAGACTACTTAAGAATTCGATTCAAACCTCTAATGACTTGACGCTCATTTGAAAGCCCAAATTACCAACATTCACCTGAAATCTTCTAAGTAACTCTATTTTCACATGGGACTTAAAATTCTGTGATGGATCAAGCAAAAGCCCTACAAGTACGTAAAGTTTACAGTGACAAGTGAACTAAGGCCGCATCCACTCGGAACCCTAAAACTACTCTGATGTGCCAATTAGACCTGAGCCCAAATGGCATTCATTATAACCCTTTTAAATATCATAACTTTCAGTCGAACCCCATGAGAGAAATGCTCTCTTACCTAGATTTCAGTGGCAGAGTTAGATTAATCAAGCTAGAAGCTACAGGAAAGGATCTTTCCTTTTAGCTATACGAAATGTTTTCTTCGTTTGTTTCCAAAGACCTGCGATGACAGGAATGGTGGGAGACGTACCTGCAGAAAAAGAAATGGGTTAGCTGGGAATGGCAGAGGAAAGCCGTCGTCTTCCTCGCGTTTTCTGTTCACTGGAGCAGAACTTAGAAGCTTCTGCTCCGCAGATTAGGGTTCCTCACAGAGAATCCCCATTTTTTTATTTTCCTATTATTATTTTCTCTTTTTTCTTGTCGTTGATCGTATTTATTTTAATCCTTTTTCCTCGATTTTTCCTCTTTTTTTTCCTATGATTTGGATTTTTTCTCGCATTTTGTCAGCTTTAAATTGACATTTTCTACTCACCATTTTTTTCATTTTCTGCCCTTTTTTTTTAGTCTTTGATCCGTTTTTTATTTGATCCATTTTATGCTTCTCATGAAGTTTTGTTTTTTGTTTTTTATCAATTTGTTGGTATGAATTTAATCTTCTTTTTCATATTTGTTGATTTTATTATTTTCCTATTTCAATTTTTTATGTTTAAACATCATTTTATTATATCTTCATTTTTTCTCATGTTTTTGTGTGAGACCTGAGATTGTGTATCTCAATTTGTAGCATTTTTTATGATTATAATTAATCGGTTCGATTTTGTTATGTTTTCAAGTTCCAATCGACAACTGAGGAAGCAGAAGGATAGGCCCAGTTCCGCGCTCGATTTAGGATCAATGTTGCTGTCATTTTCTGTCTGGAATCTGACTAATTATATATGCTCTGTGTAGCATCGGCATTGCCTTGCTCGACACGACTTCGATTTATTTGTTCTTGGAACACGATTTCGATCGAAAATCGATCGAACAACAGCACTTATGCGAATCGTTCTGGTGACGATCCCCGTTTGACAACAACCATACTTGACGCCCTAACACCAATCGATCCAACTTTTTACTACAACAATCATCATCTAAGGTGTTAATACACACGATGTTGATGTGGGTGCAGCTATACGGTGTGTTTTCTGGATCGGATCGAAGCCATTTTGGGATCGGATCGAAGCCATCTTTGGATTGGATTTCGAAACCATCTTTGGATTGGATCAAATGAGTTGAGCCAAGGCGCAACACTATCGATCGGGTAGAAGCTAGACATTGGCCTATTACGATCCGAATCAATTGATACAGAGCTATTGGATCATTGGCAATGCAAGCGATTCTTACTCATCTTGCATGAAGCGATTTTTCTACTACAACAATCATCATGTAAGGTGTTGATATATCCATAGCATGTTTTCTGGATCGGATCAAAGCCATCTTGGGATCAAAATCGATCCCATCATCTTGGAATCGGATCAAAGCCATCTTGGGATCAAAATCGATCCCATCATCTTGGAATCGGATCGAAGCCATCTTTGGATTGGATCGAACGAGCTGAGCCAGGGCACGACACTAATGATCGGATTGAAGCTAGACAATGATCTATTACGATCCGAATCAATAGACACTGACCTATTGGATCGTTGGCGATGCGGACGATTCTTGATCATCGTGCACGAAGCGATTGGATCGGATCGGATCAGACTCTGATCAGACTGCAATTGCGAGCAAACTCCGACTCGAACCGGGGATCAGATTTGCAAAAGACCATTCTTTCTCGTGACTTCTTCTTCTTCTTCTTCTTCTTCTTCTTCTCCATTGCTTCTTTTTCTGTTTCTTGTTTCCTGTAAATCGCCCAATTGCCCATCACTCTTTCTCTGCAGAAATGCTCGTCTTCCCCGGCGGGTGGGCTCTTCACTTTCCGCGTGTTTCTCTGAACATGTAGCTAGATGGATGGATCGATGGATGGAGCTTTGTTTGGTGGTTTCCTTTTACAATTTGTTGGGCATTTTGCAGGGAAGAAGGTCCACCATGGTTCCCTTGGCTCGTGCAGGAAAGACGAGGGGTCGCAGTAGAAGGGGAAACGAGACGACCCGGTGAGTCATGGAGATTCCTCAGTTTCACATGGTTGCTGTAATTAGGGTTTATCAAGTGTTAGGGTAAAGGGGTGTCTTTCTTAAGCCTTGGCAGCTGGCATTGTTCTGGGTTAGAGATGGAGGTCATTTCCTCTGCTTCACGTTGGCCATTGCAGTCAATATTGGGATTAGGGTTAGGGTTAAGGCTATGGCTATGGCTCTCTTTTTCAGGTAAAATGTAGTGAGTAGTTAGTTAGAGGTAAAGATGAATGTGTCATTGCCCCTGATTCACATGGCTGGCATAACTGGTTGGGGTTAGGTTTAGGGTTAGGTTTAGGGTTAGGTTTAGGGTTATGCTTTCTCTGTGTTGAAATGGCGATGGAAGCATTGTTTGGGCTCACATGGGTAGTGAAAATTAGGGTTCATCAGATGCATGGATTCATGCAGACCAACAAACTGAAGGCATGTACAGATATAGATATATACTATTGTCAAGGCCCATGTTCTTGGGGTAAATATGCATACTTAGATGCAAAATGTCAACGCCCATGTTTTTTCCATCTTCCATCCATCTCTCTGCTTGCTTGCTTCCTATCTTGTCCTTTCCTTTCCTTTCCTTCCCTTTCCTTTCCTTGCTTGCTTGCTTGTTGTTTGCTTGCTTGCTTGTTTGCTTGCTTGCAAATAAGAAGAAGCCATTGCAAAGAAAGGCAAATGTTTATATGCATTAGCTATGGCTTTGCACAAATTCAAGCAGTCCAGGTCCTACATCCTTGACCTAGAGCTCGAATCGCAGCGTCATTCCATACCCCATAGCCCGATCAAGCCCAACAACCACATCGCTCCGAGTCCACCGCCCACGAGCATCGCTTCCACCTTGCGACGCTTCCATGGCTATTGCTCCAAGCTCACCGTGCTCCGGCTGCAGGATTTACATCACGCCCTCGCGCTACTGTCGTGGCCTGCTCGCGTCCGTAACTCCATCTGCATCGCTGCCATCCTGTGCATCATCTACTTCGGGGACTCCCGATCCAATCTCGTGGCTCTTCTCGCCTTCGATCCTCGCATTCACAGGTAACGAATCATATCCCTCGGCATAAAAACTGCTTTTTTTCTTGATTGTTTTCGGCAAGAAAAAAAAAACAAAATCCTGGAAGGAAGGAGGGGAACGAAGGCATTCGCAGGCGCTGATCGATGTGTATGCATATGGTAAGAATGAATGCATCCAAAGGCTTGATGGACTGCCTAGCTCTCGATGTCATGTGCAGTTTATTTGGGAGTGTGGGTTTTGGGAAGCATCAAATTTCGATGCCATTTCAAAGTGAATATGCTTAGACGTAACCTGATGATGGTTGGTTCATATGTTTCGAAGCTCGTTCGGTATACATTCCTTTATGAAGCAGTATATCACTGCTTCGCCTGTCTTGTTCCACCTAGTTGTAAATTCTTCGATTGATGTTGCAGGATTCCACTATATGTGGGGGTGGTGTGCCTCACATGTGATGTTTGTATGCTCTCGTACGTCTCCCTCCTCCAGCTCGCGGTGCCGGAATTCGTGTTGGTTGCCTTTGCAGTGGTTGCTTTGCTTACTTTCATGCTGTGAGTCCACAAACCCTTCACATGAGTAGAATCAGTGAGACAAGAATGTTTAATAAGCCTTGCCATTTTAACCTGTGATCGTAACTCATCCCAGCTTTAACTTAGTAGAAAAAGTATAACTTGAAATTGGCATCACCTTCTGGAGAGCTAAGAACCCAAAATGGTTCTAGTCCAATTGGGCAAGGCACGGGAACCAAGGGGCTGTGAGTTCACCCTTATTTATAGCATAGTATTTCAAAAGGTTCATTGTATAGCAGTGCACATGACTTACCATCAGGGCAAGCTTGAGTTAGAAAAAGAAGTATCAATAGCTTGTTAAGTTTGACATGACACGAGAGAAAACGCAGAATCGTCTGCATGTGTGTATCCTATCATCTATGATGAGATTATAATGATGAGAGGCACAGATGCAGAACACAAAAATCACCCACGATTGTCTGGTTTTTGTGGTGTTCAGGTTCAGCTACGCGTTGTGGCCAATTTGGGGGCTCCTAGTACTGCCAATGCTAGTAAGCATTCAAGGCCATTCTTTTACGAACCCTCTCTGGTTCTTGTGCTAGAAGCTGAGAACCTCTTTGGTCCTTTCTCTTCTTACGGGCGTGTCCATGCAGCTCGCATTTTTCATGGCATTTGGAGCCATCGTAGCTCCATGTTCAGGTCTTCATGTCAGCTTGGAGAAACCGGATACCCCACGGATCTGAATGGCTTTCAAAAAACAGACTCTTGAGGATTGGGGTCCAAGGTAATACTGTCCTCACCGACCTTATTGATCAACGAAGGGCGTAATACTGATCTTTGTTAACTTATTTGCCGATCCTATCAGGCCCCAAATATTGAATGGATGGGAATTCAAGATGCAGCCAGATCAGAATCACAAATGTGAGGGTCAAATGTGCCAGCACACGGTGTAAAGCTCCTGTGTTAACGTCCACCGTTGTACGAGTGAAAAAGAATGGTATCGTTTTGTATTTTACACGATTGACTGTACTGCTCATGCTTTCATCACGGCAGGGATTGGTTTTGGGATTCTATGCGCACATACAAACGTCGGCAAATGGAAGTGCTACTTGTTGGCGATGGTGCCTACCTAGAATTATCATAATGTGTGCAGTATAGATGAGATAGAGTCACACAAATGATCAGAGACGAATGCTCTTAGCAATCATAGGAAGCAAGAAACCTTGGATGCTTGATGGTTGAAGTACATACACGTGCATGATTGTCATGAGCTAGAAGTTGCAGCAATGTATATATCTTATCTTTTTGGCTACTCCTAAGAACTAGTTAAGAAAGATAGATTCAAAGCATGAATCAGAGAGAGGATTACAATGTGTATTCGGCTCATAATTATAGATCAAAGTGCTCCTTGTAATGGACATTTACAGAACAGATAATCGAAGCATTGATTCATAAAGCATTTAGATCATTCGTCTTTCAAATGATCTCGTTTAACTTAACCATCAGTAATTTATTGTTTTTTGAGTGAATCTAACATTCTTGAAGATTTGGTCGATTGATTTACTGGTTACACTTGATCATTTCCACCCACATATGCAGAGGTCTGATGCTTTTTTAGAAGCCATGACATTTGGTTGAATCGAGCATTCTTTTAGTCAAGATTGGGAAATAATCACGAGTATCCATCAGGAGCCGATAAGCCCTGTTTCTGGTTCATCGAGCGGCGCCTTCCCAATATAGATGTTTCTTCTCCTTGACACATCCAACTGTTCAATCTTATTGGATCTTATTGTATCTTTCTTTCTTTCTTGCTTTCTTTCTTTCTTTCTGCATGAGCAAAGCATGCAGAACCTGTCATCATCAGAAGGGGTTTTCTTCTTTCATGGGGCCTTTAAAGAGGTGATGTATGGGACTGTTCGAAACGTCCCTACAAAACGAGATCGGAGCTGAATTATTACTCGGAAGATTTCAGTACCGGTGAATATGAAAGTTCTAACATAATGGGCTCTTCTGATTTCGATCCCCCCCCCAAATTGGATGTCGCGAATTACTCGTTCAAGATGCGATTTGGGCATAGTTAATAATCGAACAAAGTATGCATGGCCATCTGATCGGATCGCAGGGGCTTGTCGCGAGCAATTACGAACGATGCAAAACGCAGATTCATCTTAGGGCTTGAGCTTAATCGATGAAAGTGATTGAAGCATTAACCAGTGGATTAATCGGTGGATCAATCGGTGGATTAATCGATGGATTAATCTGTGGATTAAACGGTGCGTTAGCTGGTGTATTAACATGCTGGAATCGATCATAGATGCAGCCAAAGCGGAGACGATCCGATCCAACGCTAATAATATTGTCGAGCTAGCGATCTTCGCCATCATCGTCGTCGTCATCATCACCGTGATGTAGTTGATCTGAAGCAGCTGCTGTGCAGATTCATCAATGAGGTTCGCCATGGCTGAATGATGATGCAGAAAACAAACAGCTTCATCCTCATCATTGTACTCAAGCCCTACTTGCCATCGCCATCATCACCATCTTCACCACCATCACCATCATCATCATCATCAGCATCAGCATCTTGATCTTTGATCTTTGATCTTCTTCTTCTGCTCCTTCTGAATTATCATCATCATCATCATCATCAGCTTCTTGAGCTTCATCAGCAGCATCAGCATCATGTTTCTGCAGACTTTTTCTCTTTTGTCACTTGTCATTTGTCAGAAGCAAAAAGAAAGTACTGATCATGAACAGTCATGGACTCTTTGCAGGAGCTAAGTCCTTTTCTCTTTTTAAATGGGGCTCGATCGATCTGCAGCAGCTCCGACCCATTTATAGGCTTTTGCTTCTTCTTTAGGCAAGCTCTCTGCTTTTGCTCTGATCATCTTCATCACCATCATCATCATCTGCCCTGATTCTTCTTCTTCTTCTTCTTCTTCTTCTGCATGAGCTGGGAGAAGAGGAGGATCATCAGCTGCTTCTTCCTCTTTTATGATGATCATATATACGTAGATTACAGTCATTTAGCGGCCATGGAAGGAATTCTGAGCAGATTACATCCATCAATTCATGCCTGTGCAGATTACTAAATAGACAACATCATTCATGCATCTGATGCAATATATTAAGCTGCCATGGCCGATATTCCTGCACTACTGGATCAAAGTCTACTAGAGATCAGCATATATATATAACATGTCATGTTGAACAACACCAGCTATATTGCATATTGCATGTAGAGATGCTGCAGAGATTATCATGCGTGATTGTTTTGATGGAATTTGTGTATGGATTAGTCAATAGGCGCGCCCATTATAGTGGATGGATTGTTGAAGGGAATCAAGCCTGGCTCGAGGCCATCTGCTGATAGCTAGTGTTGATTAATTCTGAATTAAGGGTTCCAGAATATCATCACTACTGATTTGATCATCAATTCTCAGACTTGTTGCTTGCATGAAATTCATGCTGCATAAAGTGCATATTGCATTGTTATATCTATCTATGATTATATAGCGTTTATGCATGCATTCTGATGTGATTAATCATACATGATATAACCTGCTGTGATATATTTGCATCTACGCATGCAATCAGCAGCAGGATGGCGTCGGACCAGGCTTCATTCCCTTCACCATACAAGCTCCAATTTCAACTGCTTAATTAATTAGCTTTGATCAGGTGGTGATTAATGTGTCGTCAAATCCTCTTAATTACGTCTTTAATCCGAATGTCGTGATCAGCAGCATCATCTGATCATTCGTAGCATTAATGTCAACTTTAGAGATTCGTTTCGATTTTTCTATTAATCCGCGGCGGCGGTAGGCTAATTAGCAGCTGCGATGTAATTAAGGGTTAATTAATTCCCTCTAGATTGTGCTCCTAATCACATCACGGATGTAATTAATCCCCCGATCATAATACATTGGGGACATGGTAATTAGCGACGTCGGCCCGTTGTTAATGCAGAATGCAGCAGCAAATTGCTCTGAGATCGATAATTCCGCTCATGGGTCCTTAATGATCTCTTCCTAATTAGGGATAGTTAATCATATTCCTACTAGTCTTATATCGTCAAGATTAACAGTGTTGAATTCACCGTGTGATGCATTAATCGCCGGCAATTGCTCCGAAATCGTTGGCAATTGCTCCGAAATCGTTGGCAATTGCTCCGAAATTGTTGGCGATCGCTACTAAATCCTTGGCAATCGCTCTTAAATCGTTGGCGATCCCTCCTAAATCGTTGACGATCGAATCCTACCTGCAGCACCATCTGATGATCAGATCTGTTTGTGGAATCATAATGGTGCTACAACTATCATAATGGAGCAAGCAGATTAGAATTACGAGTCGCGACTATTATTTGTATGTTGTTGGATCGAATTGAAGCATATCTGCAACGGAGAATCATCAGATTAAGGCCGGTGACCGGATCACGCAGATCAGTAACCGATCACATCATGCGATTCTGGCCTATGTCAGACGGCGAATTGTCCTAGAAAAGTTTACCAGGACAATTCCACGGTTTACTTGCAAATCCTCTAGGGTTTAGGGCTTACCTGCCAATCCCTTTATTCGTCAATCACTAGGGTTTACGGTTTCGGGTTCACTTGTAAATCCTCTAGGGTTTAAGGTTTAGGGTTTTATTTGCCAATCCTCTTGGGATTTAGGGTTGACTTGTCAATCCTCTAGTTCAAGGTTTAGGGATACTTGTCAATCTCTTGATCGGGGCAACATAACTTTAGGGTTTAGGGTTTAGGGTTTAGGGTTTAGGGTTTAGGGTTTAGGGCTCCTTGTCCATCTTCTGAGTGGGCAACAGAACGATAGGGTTTAGGGTTTGGCTCTTGTCAATCTTGCGATCGCAACAACAATGTGGAGCAGGTTAGGGTTTAGGGTTAGGGTTCATGGACCCTTGCAACCTAGCCCTAGGGTTTTAGGGTTTAGGGTTTAGGGTTTAGGGTTTAACATCTCTTAGGGGTTCCACTGTCGGCTGTTCCGATCATAAACCGTCGCAGGACAGGTAATGATAATGGGAACAGTTTTTTCACTCCCTCGGTAAAAAAAAAAACAACAAACAAAACCGTTTCGTTTCTACAAAAGGCGGCCTAACGATTGATGATGATGATGATGATGATGATGATGATGGCGATGGCGGTTTGATCGAAAAATATTCGATCAACCGATTGATCGATCGATCGATTACATGTACATAGCCAACAAGCGGACGATATGATCGACGATTGAAGGCAGAACGTCGACGACGGATTGCCGTTGCATTATTGTTGTTGTTGTTGTTGTTGTTGTACTTCGAGCGACTCATCATGTTCATGGACTTTATGAGCTTTTGTGGTGCTTGTTGGTTCTGGTTGTCCGAATCGATCGGATTCGATCGCTACGGTCGAACGACGACAACGAGTTCCTGAAAGCCCCAATTGTTTGTTTGTTTTGTTTTGTTTTTTTTTTACCTGACTTGCGTCACATCCGCTCCGTGACCGATCCGAGATCCACAATGAGTTTTAGTTCGCTCCCGACAACTTGTTGGTACTTTGATTTTTTTTCGCGACGTGCTTTTTGACCCTTCTTCTTTCTTCAGCTTCGTCGTCTTCTTCTTCTTCTTCTTCTTCTTCTTTCCATAAAAAGATTCATACTAGTATTAATGGTTTTTCCATAAGAAGAGAATTACCAGTATTGATGGTTTTCTCATAAAAAGATTCATATTAATATCAATGTTTTTTTTTTCATAAGAAAGATTCATACTAGTATTAATGGTTTCTTCAGTGAAAAGATTCATACTAGTATTAATGGTTTCGTTAGTGAGAAGATTCATACTAGTATTAATGGTTTCATCAGTGATAAGATTCATATTAGTATTAATGGTTTCTTCAGTGAAAAGATTCATACTAGTATTAATGGTTTCTTCGGTGAAAAGATTCATACTAGTAATAATGGTTTCTTCAATACTAAGATTAATACTAGTATTAACGGTTTCTTTAGTGAAAAGATTCATGCTAATATTAATGGCTTTTCGATAAAAGAATTCATACTGGTTTTTCAATAAGAAGATTCACACTAGTACTAATGGTTTTCTAATAAAAAGATTCATACTAGTATTAATGGCGTGCATTGTACACGTTGAACCAAGCATGAGCAATTACAAATTGTTCTCAACTGATTTAAATTTCATACAAAATTGGATCTTTCCTTGAACCTACATACTTGAAGAAGAGGCCGATTTTGTAATATTCTCGCTCCTCCTTCTTCCTTGCTGCACCTACTTGAGGAGGGAAGAAATTCCTCTTGTCGGGGCCCAGGATCGGGGCGATCGGGGCTGCATCATGGCGCTCGATCTGCCACCATCCATGGCTCGATCGATCATTTATGGTCGCGATGAGCTTTTCAAGACGTTGAACGGGCGAAAGAAAAGACAGCGAGCGGAAAACACAGATCCAGATCTTTCGTTTTCTTATGTACAGAGGTTATTTGCGAGGACGATGCAGGCTTTTGTGAACTGCTGCCGCCCCGCGTGGGACGGATAACTCCTGTGAACCCCAACAAACTCCCCCGTAAAAGGACTACTCTCGGCTTGTAAAAGCTCGGACGTGTAAACAAATGATTCCAAATTCACCCTCGGTGGACCGAGTTTCTTCAGTGTTTCGTCGCCGCAGAGTATCGCTGGTCTGAACCGAGATCAGATACATTATTTTTCTTTTCGCAAATGTATGTTTTGTATCTTAAAACAAAATGACAATACAGAAAAAAAAAAACCCCTTGCTGTTGAAACTACTTCTAAGGTGTTGCAATACTAAATAACATAAATCTAACCTTTCTGAGGCCATACAACATAATTTTTTTTTCCCTTCTCTATTTCGTAAATGTATGTTTGTATTAAAACAACATGACAATAAAAAAAAAACCATGCTATTCTTCTTCTTCTTTTTCGTAAATGTTTGTTTGTATTAAAACAACATGACAATACAATCTTCTTATTCTTTTTCGTAAATGTTTGTATTAAAACAACATGACAATACAATCTTCTTCTTCTTTTTCGTAAATGTTTGTTTGTATTAAAACAACATGACCATACCAAAAAACCTTTGCTATTCTTCTTCTTTTTCTTCAACAGATCTTGAATCAAGTGAAAAAAAGGGTCCCGAAAGACTACTTACAAATGAGCTTTCTCACCTTAGAGAGGATGCTAGAGAACAGGTTTTATTCTTGCGTGAATCTTATGCTTTTAGCATGTTTTTTTGTTCATTCTCTTGGGATGTGTTTTGATGTGATCACACACAAGTATTATGTTTTTTTTGCATGTTTTTAAGATTTCTTGTATTTTTGAAGCTACATTTGTTGGAGGCCGTGTGGGCATCGAGCAACATTGCTGGAGACTCGCAAAATGCAGAGATTCAGTATTGAGCCATGATTCAGTTATGCCTTTGCTTGCTCAAACGAACGAGAATGCAAAAAAATTTCAATGCTTAAGAATGCAAAAAAGTTTCGATGTTTAAGAATGCAACTTGGACTCTGTCAGACTTGTGCAGGGGAGAATCACCTCTCCATTTTGAGCTTGTATACCATTCGAAATGCTCTGAATTAGCTTATACTTTCAATTTGAGGGGAGTTGAAGCCTGATCGGTGTGGGATTACAATGCACTTCACAACTGATTCACTCTTCAGACCAAGATGTGCTTGTAGATGGCATTGCGTGCTGGGCATTATCATATCTTTCTGATGGCCCAAATGAAAGGATTCAGGCTGTTATGGAATCAGATTCTGGTGTTTGTTGCAGGATCATAGAGCTATGAATGTAAGACCTTAAATATTTTTCATCAGAATATTAAGTTGTGTCTTAAATAACATAGGACCCATTCCCACTTTATTTAATCTTCATATTTTTCTCCACCTAAATCAAGAAGGATTCATGCAGGCACAGCTCTCCATCTATTCTGGTGCCGGCTTTAAGAACTGTTGGAAACTTTGTAACCGGAGATGACACACAAACTCAGGTAATTTCTTTGGAATATCTTGAATCTGAAATATGCACATATTTATCTTTGCTATAGTTTCATCAGCAGTACAGGCCATCTGTTTTTTCGTCTCTGATCAGACTCAATTGGCATTTGTCATCCTTATCATTCTATGCTATAATTGCGGATTTGTGTTTCTATGCCTAGATTATCTGTCACTGAAACATATTAAGTGCTAGTTTTATGTACAGTATATGCTTTATTGTCAAGTTCTTCCATGTCTTCTCTCACAACTTCATTAATGTAGGCTGTAATTGATGCAAATATTATTCCGCCCCTACCAGACTGCTTGCAGATGCAGAATTGGAAATCAAGAAAGAGACTCCATGTGCAATCTCAAACACGACATCTGGGGGAACATATGGTCAGATAAAGTAATTTCCTATGCTTTCCATGGTTATTGTTTTAATTTAAACTAGATTTTGCTACACACGTGGTCAGTAAATGCAATTTGGGGATTAAGATTGTGCATGCTAACATCTACATGCTTATGTTCTCAAATATATTGATGAACGTACTAGATTTCTGACAAACTCAAACTTGTGGGGTAGGTATCTCCTAAACCAAGGTTGCATCAAACCAGTATATGATCTTCTAACATGTTCCGATCCATGCATAATCACAGCATGCTTAGAAGGGCTTGAAAACATACTCAAAGTTTCTGAAGCTGAAAAGAATCGTGGAAACCAGTATGTGATCTTCTAACATGTCCCGATCCACGCAAAGTCACAGTATGCTTCGAAGGGCTTGAAAACATACTCAAAGTTTCTGAAGCTGAAAAGGATCGTGGAAACACCGGTCGGTGGTATAATTTTATATTGCCAACATATTGATGGAAGTGCATGAGAAAATTTTGAAATAGGTGATAAGGCAGTTAAGCTTTTGGAAACATATTGGGGGGATGAGGAAGATCTGTTCGTTAACAATACTTTGTGTGGTTTTTTTAGCATTTACCTTCCCACAATGAGACTGCTCCCAACCTGTGGCTTCAAAATTTGCTTAATTTGTTCATAGCTTTATCATTCATATAGCTTTTTATATTTGGTGTGCTTGTGACTTGGCCCCTCAAAGCAGCTTGTCGAGGTGAATAGACAATCGATTTGCGATTCACAATGAATAGTCAAAAAAGTATTTCTTTTTTAGCCCGACCGTTTTTTAATGCCCTGGATTGTGGTTTGTTAGTCGCCTATCGAGGATGATGCCTCGAGTTTTTGATAAGCTTATAATATTAGCCAAAACATGCTTACATGCTTCCTAATGATCTTTGGAACAAAAGGTATGTACATGGTTGATTCCCAAATTGATTCCCAAAGCATCAAACTAGGAATAAGGATTGCCTTCATTTTGTTCTGACTTGCTTGACAGGCGCCGGCTTGACAAGGTGAAATCAAATTACTCAAAAACAATTTCTGCATGGTTCAATACTATTTTCAGCTTGGGAGACAATTCATGAAGGTGGATATCCTGTGTCAACAATCCAAATTCAAGCTTAAATAAACTTGGGGCCTTCTCCTGATGGTGAAAGTTCAGTTACAACAAACACACCGAATAGCTCGACTCGGTTCACCCTAATCTTTGTAAGCAATGACTTAACACCCATGCTTTAACATTTGGGTCCTTGTTGACTTGACTTCTGACATCAGGATTTGGAATAAATATGTTTCCTTTTTTATGATCCTTTGATTGGACCCAAAGTTCTTGCCCATGTGACTAGGGGGCAAACATGGGCATCTTGTATGTTACAACTACTTTGTTTTTTTGATATTATGTGGACCCGAATCGGCTTCCCAATTGAATCGACTTCGATCTGCTTCACTTGATAACCCCAAATGCATTGCGAACATCTCGTTCTGAAATAAGGAATGGGACAAAAAAAGAATTCATTTTGTTAGATCTGCGAAAGAGCTGGTTGCCTTTTGACTTTGGCTGGATCTGGGAGATGAAGCAAGATAAGAAAATTGCGAAGTGGGGTCATCGCCAGGATTCCGCGCTACATTTGGAGTCTCGGTAACTTAACCACGTTGCTTTAATTTAATCTAATCGAGGCTCGCGGTCTTTTACTTAATCGTAGCGGTGACATAATTAATCATCGTTAGATCTCGTTTTTTTTCTCGTCTGTCTGTGTCGGAGCGGAAGAATCTTGTGTGCCAAAGGACATACATGTGCTCGATGGAGACGTGGGAAAAGCTGGTTTCTGCTTTAGAGAGCAAAAGGAAAAGAAAAAATAAAAATAAAATTTTCCGCTGGATGCGAGCCTTCTCCCAGATGCAGAACAATGGCGCTCTCGCAGTTTATGCGTTTTTTTTGTTTTGTTTTTTTTTTGCAGTTACAGACTTGACTTGCATTGCATCGTTAGCGGTAGCATTCTTTTACCAGATGGTGGAGCTCGATCTGTGGCGTTGAATCGATCGATCGCTCGAGCACCGAGTTGAATCGATCAGAATATCTGCTGGAGGTGAGGTTGCGAGTTCGATTCTGCAAACTAATGGCACGAAACCTTCTTCTTCTTCTTCTTCGTCTTCTTGGCCGTAACATTTATCGGTTTCACACACGACATGCTTTCGGCGCTTGTGGGTTTGGAAGGCACCACCTGCTTTCAGCGTGATCAACTTACCACCCTGTGGAGAAAAACACAGAACAAAAGAAGAAGAAGAAGAAGAAGAAGAGGAGAAGAGAAGAGAAGAAGATGACTTGCTCTTGCTCCTGTTCTGCATGACTTCTGGCTTCTGTCTGTCTGCCTCTTTCTCAGGCGGGTAGGTCGTGAGGCGAACGATTGGAATGAAATGCCACCAAGTAAATCCTCAATGGCATTCCAATTTCATTCATCCGATCCATCGATCAAATCGATTGATCATCGAATCGATCAAATTGATCGATGGGAGTGTCGAGATATTGCTTTTGTGTTTGTTCCTGTGGAGGGGTTGGTGGTTGAAATTGGGCATACGATGGACCTTAAAATGGAGTGAATGAAAAGCCAAAGAGAAAGTTCATGCTACTTGGCCTTGATTCCTAGCCTTCTTCCAAAAATGGAGTTGGTTATACTACTACATTCTAACCTCCTTTTTTTAGGGTTAGGGTTTAGGGTTTAATGCGACATGACACAACCCCTCTCTCTCACACACACACACACACATGCATAGACAACATGTTTTCCAGTTTTGTCTGCCAAACACAGCGAAGCGAAACTTACCAGGTCCAGACATAGTAAGGATTGAAAAGATCAGGAGCACTGATTGAGATTGAGAGCTCTCTCGACCTTTGCCCAAGATCACCTCCTCGACCTGCAAAAAATAGGCCTCAGAACAATGAGTTTGTGCTCTTTTCGATTGTGGATCGAAATCATAGAAAACGACATTTTGCGCAATTCCTCCACGTACAGAAAGAGGCACACGACATCTGTCTTGTCTGGGCCAAGATGTGATGTCCAGAAACTACTGCCCATTTGATAAACCCTAATAAACCCTAACATAGAAACAACGTCTCCCGATTCCTCCGTGTAGAGAAGGAGCTCTGTCTGTTTTGTTTTGGGCCGAGCGATGTCCGGAAACTGCCCCTCTGATAAACCCTAAATAAACCCTACACAAAAACACGGAGCCCCTCGATTCCGCCACATAGAGAAGAAATGTTATTCTCTTGTTTGGGTCGAGCGATGTCTAGATACTACCCACCAGACAAACCCTAAATCCGAAACCCTAAACCCCACACAGAACAAAGCCTCGCGATTACTCCACAATAGAGAAGAAGCGTCGTTGATCTTGTCTATGAACAATGTCCAGAAACTTCTCTGCCCATCTGATAAACCCTAAAACTTACGCACAGAGAAGAAGCGCGATCTGTCTTGTCTAGGCCAAGCAATGTCCAGAAACTTCTGCCCATTTGATAAACCCTAAACCCTAAATCCTAAAACCTACGCAGGAATGGTAGTATCTAGGCCGAGCAATGTCCAGAAACTACTAAAGATCTGATAAACCCTAAACCCTAAACCCTACCTAGAAACGGAGCCTCGCGATTCCTCCGTCACAGAGAAGAAGCGCGATCTGTCTTGCCTGGGCCAAGCGATGTGTCCAGAAAACCACTGCCCATATGATAAAACCCTAAAACCCTAAACCCTATACAAAAGCGGGCCCGCGCGATTCCTCCCCAACACAGAAGAAGGCGCGATTCTGTCTTGTCTGGGCCAGCAGCGATGACGAGAAACCATCGCCCATCTAATAAACCCTAAACCCTAAACCCAAAACCCAAAACCCAAAACCCTAAAATCCTAAAACCCTAAAACCCTGAAACCCTAAAACCCTAAAACCTACACAGAAACAACATTATGTGGGCCGAGCGATCTCCGGAAACTGCCAATCAGAAGCCCTCCCTCAAGAATCAAGACTCATCTTCTTCATTCTTCATTCTTCATTCTTCTTCTTTCCTCTTTCTTCTTCTTCATCTTTGTCTCTCACCCACCCCACCAACATAAACATAACATTACATAGTTTTTCTTCTTGAGCTCACAACCTTTTGCTCCTTGTTTCTTTTGTTGGTTGAACCTCTTCTTCTTCTTTGTTCTTCTTCTTCTTCTTCTTCCTTCTTCTTCTTTGTTGTTGTTGTTGTTGTTCTTCTTCTTCTTCTTCTTCTTCTTCTTTGTTCTTCTTCTTCTCAGCAGCACCATAGCTACAGACAGCATCAGACCTTTCCCCTTCCTCCTCCTCCTCCTTCTGCTTCCGCTTCTTCTGCTTCCTGGCGAAGCCCTTACCAGAAGGAACGGCGCATTTCGACGCGCCTGCTTGGCCCATTTCGGCTGGGAGATTGAGGGAATCGGGAATCCTTGGCTCCTTGGATTCCATGACTTGTTGCTTCCTCCTCCTCCCTCCGCATCCGCGACCGCACGCAGATCTACCCCCGTTTCTGTCGCTGTCCCTTCACACCCTGACTCTTTTGCAGTAGCGCTATTCCTCTGAGATCTTCCCACCCTTGGGCTGAAGGAACACAGCGGTCTCGGAGTTCCTCTCCTTCCTCGCTGTATCTGCCTGTGTTTGGATATATATACACATTGCTCCGCCTCAAATCTCTTTCGTATCAGGTTGGTTTGCTTTCTTCGTTTTCCTCGAGTTTGTTTTCTTTCTATTTTTCTTTGTTCTCTCCTTTTCCGGACTGTAGATCTAGCCATGCAGCTTTGAGTTTGCTGGGTGGATCTCTGGATCAGCTCATTCTGGTTCAGGTCGCCTGCTGTTTTCTCGGGCTTACATCTCCTTCGGAAAACGATTCTCAGCGTGCTGCGAATGCCATTGATGGGGAAACACCTAATCCGTATATCGTAGACTGGATTGGAATCCATGAGCAGCCCGATACAAAAGCTCGGATCTTCGAAATCTCTCTCTCTCCAGCTAGGCTCTCTGAACCAGCTAGGCTTTCTGGCGATTGCGCTGTCTCTGAAAAGAAGAAGACTGATATGCGCATTCTTTCTTTGTTTAGCTAGGGCATTTTAAGCAGGCCTTAACTGGATCAAAACCCGATATCTATGGATTTATATGCACGGATATGAATCGTTTTTGGAAAAGCTTCTGTAAATCCTTGAAATTATTATGCCTCATAGTGCTCCTATCAGGAACCTTTCAGTCAACTCAGTGTGTTTTACTCAATCTGAATCTAGAAGAAAGCATCCTTGCAGGCATTTACTTAACTGTAGATTTTTTTAGTTCCCTGTATTTCATCAGAGTGCAAAACCCTCTTAATCTCATATTAACAATGTAGGCCATGGTTATGTTTCATAGTAATCCATTTCTTCTTGGTTTCATTTCCTCAAGCAGTTTCCACTCTGTCGATCAAATGTCACTTGCGGTCGATTGTACTGGATCTCCTCAACATGCAAGGATCCCAGAGGTTCCAGGACAGAATCTTGAAGAGGATCCTGGAAAGATTCCCCAAGAGAATACACCTGCGGAGGATCTAGACAATGGGATCGAGAGTATCAGTGGCAGCATTGAGGCAGAGAAAGCAGATGATGATATACATGAGGCAGATATCAAAGAGGTTGTAGATTCCACAGAGAAAAACCAAAATGAAGAGATACAGGATGAAGCTCAAATACTCTCCGTCGATGATAAGCCGTCGAAAGGGTCTACAGTTCTATGTACTCCTTCGCAACAGTTGAAGGCACAAAACATGAAGGTAAACAAAGTCACTGCTCCTTTTTTCCTTGAAATTCAATGTTATTTGTTGTTTTTTGAACAAAGGTGCATATTGTCATCAAATAACATGCAAAATTGAAGGTGCAAAAAATAAAGGCAGGGAAATAAATTTGAAATATCCTTTTTTGACACTTGGAAAAATATACTCGTTAGCTTTTTAGAGCTATGTGTTATGAGCATTGATATAGTCAAGAATAATGTGTTGAATTCAGCACGGAGAGAGGCCGTTTGTGGACAGGTGTGATAGCTGGTGTATATCTAGGATATAGGCTCATACAAGGGGAAGCTCCAGAGTTGACAGTGGAAGGAAGATGCCATCCATTTTTCAGATTGTTTACAGATGTTCTTTCTATGACCTTCCTTAAAAATGGCTATCACTGAGATTATGAAATCAAATTAAATCTTATAAGACTTGATTAAGCTCAATTCTGTGTTTTAAGTACTTAACACCCTAACAATTTTTGATCCATGGCCACTGGATACTCCAAACATTGCCCTTTGCTTGGAATCGCAGTTCCATTTTTCCCGTTGGCCAAGTATACAGTCTTTCTAATCTTTTTATGGATATATTTGTTTGAAACTTAATGCATATGTTTTCATATTACGCAGATGCAAATGAAGAAAGATCTAGCTGTTGGGCAGAAAAATGATGCTAAGAAGAGTATAGGACCACCATCCAATAGATCCAAGGTCTCTAAATCCTCGTCTTTATTGAGAACTCCTACAAATCCTAATGGTAAAGCTGAATCACAGCACGGTCACTCTGATCAAGTATCTGAATCAGGAATTGAAGCAGCTTCTCCTGCAACTCGGCGTTCTTTTAGTGGTAATCTTTCGCGCCACAACTTCACTGTTCCTCAGCCATTCGCTCTTGCAACTGATAAAAGGGCATCATCTGGTGCACGGTCTAATGCTGGAGAAACACCTGGTCAAATTCGACAATCTCAACGTGGTGTCGTAGATCCAGCAGGGAAAGATGTACAGGTACCTACCTTCACTCAATGTGTGTCCTAGAGGTTTATATGTGTTCTGTTTATGAAGGGGCCATTATTTGGCTTTTCTAGATATGTGCACTCAAAGGTTGTAAGCGCAGTTATTAGGTTTTTCTCAAGAGTACGTCTCTATCTTTGAAAATTTGTATAGCTATGGTTCACTTCATCTTATTTCGTTTTGAAAGCTTAAGATCAGATTTGGTGAAGAAGTTGCATTTTGTTTGGTTTAACAAATAGGGGCCCAAAAAGACGAGTTCAAGCTTGACCAAATCCACGCATGATGAAAACACAAAGTAAGACTAAACATTCATGGACATCTGTTCTGTTCTCTGTTTTAAACTCTTTATTTGCTTCCTACTATATCTTCTTTCATATTTTCGTCATATTAGTGATTGTTTTTACTAGCCGTTTGATTCCATCTTGCTGTTTCTCTTCTCTAGAAAGACTGTTGAGGAGGTTCGTGTCAGCAGTGATACTCTTACAGACTTCAAAGTTGATGAAGATGATGTACAATCTATCTCCTCAGCGTATCCTTCGTAGAATTGGCTAGCTTACAAAGCTGTTGTTGCATATCATATTTGCTAGTTTCACGATTTCTTAACTATTCACAGAACATCTAGAACAGTTAAGGCAAAGGCTTCTGCTTCTGCTGCAGTGGCTGCAAATGGTTTCAGTTTTAAAAGTGATGAGCGTGCAGAGAAGCGAAAACAAGTAATTCTCTTGGAAGACCATTTTCATTCTTTGCACTAAGAAAACCCTAGACCATAACCGTTAATGTAGCTTTGACTGTATTTGTATCAGTTTTACATAAAACTGGAACAGTTACAGAGTGCAAAACAAGAAGAAAAGAAACAGATTCAAGCAAAGTCAAAGGTAATTTGTAAATGGTGCATTGTAAAGCAGATTCAATGGTTGTAAGTAAGATGATTGTTCACTAATATGTGTCTCTTGCAGGAAGAGACAGATGCAGAGATCAAACAATTGAGAAAAAGCTTGACTTTTAAGGCCACACCTATGCCCACCTTCTATAATGAAGGGGTACCCCCGAAGGTTGAATTGAAAAAAGTGCGTATAGACTCTTTAACTTCAAGAATTGAATCGTTTAAATCTACAAAACTACTGTCTAGGCACAGCCTTCGTCTTTTCTTCCATTGCTTTCCCGCTCTATAAAGATAAATGTGTTGATGATTGATGTGTGCTTGCTATGTTCTAGATTCCAACAACACGACCTAAGTCCCCCAAGCTTGGAAGGCAGAACAGCTCCATATCTTCTGAAGGTGTGAATGGGAGCTTATTGAATGTATCGAGTGAGAATATTGAAAGCACATCAGTAAAACACAGTATTGATGTTCCAAAAAAGCCGCTAAAAAGATCATTGAGGAAAGATAAGATAAAGAACTTGGCAAGCAACAAGGTGGTGAAAGATAGTGTAGAAACAGTTGCTGCCGATACTGAAGCAAAAGGAATACAAGAAGATGTATCAGTCCAAAATCATCGTAATGAAGATAGCAGCATTGAAGAAACCCAGGAAAATGCAAGCAAGCTGGAGTGCACCTTGGATCTGAATAAGGAAGATACAGAATCTGGTGATGTAACACTTGATAATGGAAGTGAAGTCACTGAATCCATTCATGTTGAGGAGTCCCATGAAAATAACCAAAATGGCCAAAGAAATATTGAGAAACCTGATTCTAGGGATTTGAAGGAAACACCCGTATTGAGGCATGTAACAGGTGTAGCGAATGGAAGCAGCACTAAGAATAAGAAAGTGCCACAGCCAGTATCAAAAGAAGAGAATCATGATTCTGCAGCGAATAAGAGTGTGAAAAGAGAACGACTTAAGGCATCAACACCGACATTTAGAGTAAAGAAAACAGAATTAATCCACCAAATCCCCAAGCATACTGTGAAAACCGAAGGTAATGGAACACATGTTACTAAAGATGTAGCAGTGCAATCTTGAGTCATGATGCTATCACAAAGGATCTTATTAATTAGATTATTACATCTCACAAGGGATCTTAAAAAATGACAGCATTTTGCTCGGATAAAACTCATGCATGAGCTTAAGATGATGGAGTTGTTTGATGATGGTCACAGAGTGCAAATCCTAAACGAAAGAGTTCACAGCAATGATAAAGCACTAATGATAGAAAAGAAAGAAAGAAAGATATCATCTGGTCTCAGCAGAGGAGTAGTTACTTGGCTTGCAGTAATGAGTCAGTTTGGTTGGGATGTGATAGAAGTATTGTGTTACTTGATCATCTGCATCAAAATAAAAAAAAATGGTATATGAAGGACCATTTAAGAGCTAGTTATAGCTCTGAAGGGGAATCATATGCTACTAATGGCCATCCAAGGAAGTAAAGCGTAGACTCTTTCTTGAGCGGTCTTTTTCCTCCTAAAGATGTCATTGCATAAATGAAGTGTTTCTATTATTTTGTTTACACCAATGTCATGAGATTTTTCTATATGACAAAGTATCCTTTGCATTATACTTGGTGTTCAGGAAGGTTACTATTATGCACATTTTCTTGAGTTTCTGATTACTTGAGACATTCTAATATGCATTGCTTTACAATCGGATGGAGATCACATATTGATGATGAGGGATTCAATTTTAGTTTTCATCAAATGTTCTCTAAACCTGAGGATATGAAGGGTTCACCGAAGTTATTTCATACATGCTGCTTTGGATGCTGTGGAGACCATTGCTAAGGATATAAACAGAGCAGCAATGAAGTTATTTTATATTTGCAGTTGCTGTGAAGATTGCACAGTAACCAACCAAAATATACTATCAGACATGCAAATTTTGAAGGGTCATCATGAGTTGAGCTTGCAAATTGAGGTGGTTTTCCAAGTTAATGAATCGCATCTTGTAGAACAAATCAAGTTAAGAAGAATTTCAATTTCATACTGTGAAATTGAAATGTAGAGTTTGCCAAGAAAATCCAAGTGGGACAATAGTATTTTGCTGAGCAAAACATAATGCTTCATACTAATCTGGCCACTGTAGAAAGATCTTCATTTGATTTGTTGTAAGCTTGTTCAACAATGTTACTGGGAAATGCTAACAAATCTAAATACGGCCAAGAACGCTGCATGACGGTCAAATCTTCACCATGATTAGAAAACATTGCCGAGATTCTTGATCTTGCTGTACTGCAGGTAACGTAAACTTCTGATCTACAGCAGGCAGTGCACATTGTAGTCCAATTCAAGGGTGGATTCGTTCCTAGCAAAGATGGTCATTGACCACATGAGAGTGACTAAAAGATTGTTTTCATGAACGTTTGCAGTCATCTTACCCTTACAATTCATCTTGGAAAGAGTTGGCGTTTTCATGTAGATCTCTAAAAGTGCCCACCTGGGCATCACCAGCATGGTGATCAGACAAAAAAATTTCTACATGAACACTTCTCTCTTGGATCCATACAATGTTTATCTGTGTTGGAATATTAATGTCAGTACGAGAATGTGTGTTATGAGGATCCATGAATATATATATATGAATGTATGTCTTTGTATATACATGCCAAAACGGTTGTGCAGTATCATCTTTTATAACGTGGTGGTGCTTGGTAATTGACTGGAATACGATACCGATCCCTTGATTCTGGCTTGAGCTCGAGATTCCTATCGGATTCGTTACTTCCAAGAAAGGAAGAGACCTGGTTTGGTGGCAACTGCCTTGAGTCACGCTCTTCAGCTTTGCGCTCGAGAGAAGACTCTCTCCTCGATGCTCGCCTTCGTATCATCTTCATGCTTCGAGTTTCCCCTTGGGTTCCTGCGGGAAGCTGCCACAATCCCTGGAAAATGTGCATGATAGACCTTTTGAGGCTGGTTCAAACATGCAAACCAGTATATGCTTGCCTAATTTCTACATAAAAGATTTAATACCAGTTGCATAGTTCTAACTACTGATCACATATCCAACTCTTTTTTCTGATCACCCTATTGCACTGACAATGCTAGCTAGATCCATTTCATCTTCTGGGAGAAAGGCATATATAATAGAATCCCTAGCAAACAAATGCTCAGTGTGCAAAACTACAATTTTAGTCCAGTGCTAGGGTCATTTCATCTTCGTTATTCATCTTCTGGGGCAAGGCACTTATAATAGTTAGTATGCCTAAGAAACAAATGCTTTTTTATGTCCAAAATGAAATTTTAGTCAAATGCTAGATTTATTTCATCTTGGTTTTTATCTTCTGGGGCAAGGCATGTATATATCCAATACAGATGCTTTATGTCCAAAAATGAAAGTTTTAGTCAAAGGCATTGTTCATAGAGAGACCTTGCTAAGCCTCCGGATTCGTGCCTCAGCCCCTTGTCTGACCATAATACAATCTGAAAAGATCTCTACAACTTCTTCAGCATCCAGCCAGTATGTACTGATCTGCACACATTCGCTAGACAGGTTATGCATGATATAGGGAACTCTAAATAACAAACCCAAAAGCCTAAAATTCAACTTCATAGCATAATACACGTTTTAGAGGAAGTAACTTAAAAATGGAGAGATAGTTCATACCAGACTAGAAGGAATCAAAGAGAATCCTAGAGAATCGAACTCCAATGAAGTAACCTTTCCGTCATGAAGATTGAAGCTAAAATCACGAACCTTCCACACAAACAATATATCAAAGTTTGTTTAGAGATTCAATAGACTGGAAGATTTTTCAGTTTTTCTAGACAAACGAAGCCATCAATACCTTCCCCAGATAATTCCCATCTTCAGCAACAAGATCATAACCAACCTGTGTACAACAATATGCCATTGGTTTTACAAATAAAGGGTGTACAAGTTAAACAATAGATAACAATCGGCAAGCAAACAGACCTATGGCATCCCTGATGGTCATTATATTTGTTCAAAATGACGTTTTGCTCGGGATTGTGATAGAAGATGAGAGAAATCCCACTTACCAGAGTTTCTGATTCTCGGAAAGACATCTCACTTTCCAAAACACTTTCGTCACTTACTAGTACAACATCTCCAACCTGTTGAAATATTAAAAGAAAGTCACCTCCTCAAATAAGATTAATTATAAAAATTGAAGTTTTGTGTCAGGAGAGGGGAAAAAAAGTCTTACAATCAGTCAGTATCATCATGGGACTTACAGACATGGCTTCAGCCCAATGTATTATATAGAACATAGAGTGAGAAGTTCTGGTCTATCATATGGATAAATGGAACACCCATATTCTATCAAGAGTATATTTTTAACAAACCTGGCACACATCATCAAGAAGAACTCCATCAGCCTCACCAGAAAGCAGACTCGGTCTTACTTCCAGAGCGACCACTTTGAACTAGCACACAACCATAGATATCTACAAGTTAGTATGATAGTGAAAATCAAAGATACAGTGGTAAAGCAACATATTCTTTTCTATTATATAGAACTATGATGAATATACATCTACAGTTCAGTATATTGGCCTATGACAAATTCATATCTATACATCATCTATACCTATGGTGAATCTATATCTAGTTCTAACTATCTACTATCTATGGTGAAACGGGGAAGATCTACATCAACTTCCCCCCATCTCACTTTTTCTTGTAACATGCCCTACCACATCACATCTTCTCTATATCATAGGACTACGGTAAATCTATATCTAGTTTTCAACATCTGGCCAATGTGGAAAATCAACATCTACTTTTGCATCAATCTTGCAGTGCAGTTTTTATCCTCGTAACATACATTACCACATCAGGTCAAACATGACCATTCATATCACATCAGGAAAAAACATTACGAGAAAAAACTTATCTTTTCTATGTCACACAGGTCTATTGTAAATCTGTATCTAGTTTTCCATTATCACGGCCAATGGAGATAATCAACATTTACTTTTCTGGCAACCCATTTCTTTCCCAGTAACATGCCCTAACACAACAGGCATACATGGCCATTCATACCATAACATAACTATATGAGAAAAACCTTACCTTTTCAATTTCATATACGGCTACAATGAAGCTATATCAAGTTTTCCACCATTTATGCCAGCAGAGAAGATCTATATCTTCTTTTCCATCAAACTGGCAAACGCATTTTCTTTTCCAGTAACATGCTTTACCACATTAGAGCAGGGTCTACTGTGAATATATATTTAGTTTTCCTTCATCTAGGCCAACGAGAAAGATCTTCATCTACTTCTCCAACAATCTGGCAATCTCGTTGCTCTTTCACAGAAACATGCCATGCCACACGGGCCATGGTCTATATCTAGATTTCCACCATCCAGGCCAACGGGGAAGATCTACATCTACTTTTCCATCAATCTGGTAATCTTTTTTCAATTTTTTTATGTAAGATGCCTTGCCACATTAAATTATATATACCAATTCATCAACCTTGAAAATCCCTACATTTACAAAAAAATCATATCCTATCTATGTCCTTCAAATCTATTTAACCGCTGATACCTGAACCTTCCTTAAAGTATCACATCGACTATGCTAAACAAGAACATTGTTCAAAAGGGGAATGAACTCATGAACTTAACACTTACAAGTCCAGCACTGACCCACAATTGCGATGCAAACCCTATGGCATTAGCCGAAGTTCGGCTTATAAGTTGTTTTGCAAGCACTTTTGACCTCTTCAGAAGCTTTCTTGAATCCTCATCTTTGCTCCTTTCCATCCTATTCCTTTTGTCTTCCACCATCTGTTCCTTCAACAACCCAAGAGTGTCCTCGATACTCTTCTGGGCACCATCTTTCCCAGCAACATTACCCAATTGAAGTTCTGGCCTTCTGTCATCTTCTAGGGTTTCTGAAGTCTCCTCTGTTTCTAACGGGGGAAGAGCATCCGAATTCATACTGTACCTGAACATAGGAGGATTGTCTCTCCCCCCATCGCTTTCTTCTTTTGGAACAAAACGACTCCTGACAACCATACATCTTTCCGTCTTCCCGTTCCTCTTCTCCTCCTCGACGAAGCTTTGATTTATGAAAGTACTCATGTGTTGAGACTTACTTCCTCTGTTTCCATGGATACACAGATGGGCAGGGATCCGCGATGCATATGAATTCACTGACAGAGATGAAGAGCAATAAGCATACCCTGGGAGGAGATTCTCCATTGTTGCTACACCTTCTGCATAAAAAGCTTCATATATCAGGTGGATTCAGAGAGTCACTGATTCATTCAGTGGCATCACCAAGATGCACACACACAGGCATATAGATGCATAGCATACATAGATATGCATGCATGAAATGAATGCAATGGGTGTGTTGCATGCTGATACCATCATTCATATTCCCACTAATCTTCACACGTTTTTGTTTCATATCCAAATAATGGATCAGCCACCACAACAGCACAGACTTGACATAAGCTGTCTCCAACTTGATTGGGCGATAATCATCTATGAGTCTCTATAGATGACATAAGTTGTCTCCAACTTGATTGGGGGATAATCGTCTATGAGTCTCTAAAGACAACATAAGCTGTCCTCAACTTGATGTCTCAACAGAAGTGAAGTTCTTGGCTTTAAGGCATTTTAGATGGCCTTTTGAGTGTTGTGTTCTTCCGGTGCCAAAAGTTGGCTTTTGGGCTGTGGTGATGATGTCTTTGGGGATTAAAATAAGCCTTCATATGGACCCTTTGGGCAGCAATAATACGAGCTGTTGCCTCCAAGAAGCAATGTCCTAGCAGTGTATTTCGTATTGCTTGTTTGGCTATTGTTTGTTCTGATGCTTGTTTAATAGCATGTACACAATAGTTTGGCCATCCCATCGGCTTATTTCTTAGTTGGGCACAAAACCCAAATTTATCCAAACCTCGTAGACAAAAAGGCGAAAGCCTACATACCATGACAGAAGTATTCATATGCACAACATACAGAATTCTTGAAAACGCTATACCAATGACTGATTGCACCATCTTGAACATTACGTGGCTTCATATGACATTCGTAGGAAAACAAACCTTCCAAAAAGAGGTTTAATGAGCCCCTTCCAATAATACATTTGCCCAAATAGGTAAGTCACAGAATCAATTCACTTCAAAAATTTGTTTGTTCAATCAATCAATATGCAGTACCAACCAGAAGCACCGCATTGCATTCATTTGCCAGCACAACCTTGTGGAAGAGAGAAGATTATAAAGATTTGGCTTTGGGATATAAAATAGAATTGTGTCATGAATGAAAAACAGAGAAAAAGGAAAAAAAAAGCAAGAAAGGATCTTCAGACACTTATTCTTTCCCTAAAGGCATTTCAATACTAAGCCCTACCTCGCACAAAGCTTCATTATCAAATTCTCTTGGAAAATTCGGTCATGTTTAACCCATGATACATATATCGAAGTTGTGTTCGGATACATTATCTGTAACCTGTCCTTTTCTGTTCACTTAGCTTTGGGGAGAGCAGCAATATAGTCAATGGCAGCTTTGCATGAATCAATCTTATCTGCCTCACTGTCAGGAATCTCCACGGAAAATTCCTCTTCAAAAGCCATCACTAATTCAACTGAATCCAGACTATCAAGACCAAGATCCTTCTGAAAGTGAGCAACTGGGGTAATCTGTAAGTCCAAACAAAAACACATTTAGAGATGACACACCTTATCCCATTTTGAGAGTCAATGGCATAGTGAACACAGAACACATTGAGGGAGGATAGCTTGATTGTGTAAGCATTAGTTTTCTAGGGACGGGTGGAACTGCTTTTCAAAATACTTGATCACACTGCACTCATGCAAACATATAAACATGGAAAGCTCCAGAATAGCCAAGCTTGTTTTACCACCCAAAATATTTCAATGTTCAAGATATTGTTGTGAATACCCTTTATCATGCACAGTTCTAAAAGTACACCAACATGCACATCATGCGAATACCCTTTATCCAGAATACTTCTCCTACCTAATTGTACATCATGCGACAAAAATTGCTGAAAATAATTTCAGTTAAGGACAAGTAAGACTAAAGATAAAATATGTTCCACATTTATATTGCAACAGACTCTAAATAAAAAGTGATTTGTTATATACAATTTCTCCAATTTGTTTTTGAAAATGCTTTACTTCCTCTGTATTTCTAAACGTGTGTCCCCCTGATCTCCTAAAGTTCCGTTTTTCATTGTTGTGCCCCACTAAGACCCTAATACTTAACCCAAACAAAGGGGCCATCTTGGAGTGCTTTCTCCAAGTTAAACTCCCAGAGTACCCAAATACACCATGAAACAAGAAGATATATATATATATATTATTACTAGAAACCTAAAGAATGACAATCTCAATGATCATCAGACGATAAATTTCCAAATTTTCGTTCAACATTTAAGTAGAAAGTCATGGACATACATTTGATCAGACCAAGTACACAACTTGTTTGATATCAACCTTTAGGTAGAAAGCCATGGACATTCATTTGATCAGACCAAGTACACAACTTGTTTGATATGCAACACAAGAAACTATCGAAGTTGTAGTGGTTGTAGCTTCACAAGCATCAACCTTTCGGTGGAAAGCCATGGACATACATTTGATCAAAGTACACAACTTGTTTGATATGCAACACGAGAAGCTATCAAAGTTGTAGTGGCCGTAGCTTCACAAGCATGATCCAGGTCATTTACATTACAAAAGATTCTCTGACATGCCGTTTCAGATTCAGTTGTATGCAACCAAAAAACCAAAAGCTTTGAGTGGCTTCTAAAACCTATCTCAAGAACCTAGAAAAGAAAGGCCAACAAAGAACACAAAAACCCTAGAAAACTTCATAACCCAGAGTCTCTGTGTGTGTGTGTGTCTGTGTGTGGAAGAAAGGGGAAGAGTTTTTAGCTTACCTTGGATGGATCAACCTTCTGGAACTTCTTCAAGACGTTGAGGACACGATCGGTCACATCTTTCTTGTCGAGGAAGGAAGCCTCGGCAGCGAAAGGGCGCAGGAAGAGAAGGATGGAGTTGCCAGCATCGGCAGGGCGGCGAGGGAGAACAGGGACCCGCAAGCGGCGAAGGAGATGGGAACGAACAGACTGCATTGCTCTGTTTTCTGTCGCTCTCTGCTTCTGCTTCTGTTTTTCTCTGTTTTTCTCTGTTCTCTGTTTCTCCTTCAGAACAGAGAACAAAACCCTAAAACTCCGAGGCTTTAGAAATTACAGAAATGCCCTCCTGCTTCTCATTGTTTTCTTGTCTCAATTTTTCCTGTTTTTGTGATCTCGAAGATCACACACTTGTTTGGATTATTGGCCATGATCCATCAGAGCTTCCATCTCATTCCCCGATCCCGAATCGATCGGCTTCAGGAATTAGATCCCGAATCGATCGGCTTCAGGAATTAGATCCCGAATCGATCGCCTTCAATGTATGTGCTTCAGCCGAATCGATCGCCTTATTCCGTATGATGTTCCGTATGATGTGTCCTATGGAACTGAATCGATGTTAATTCGCTGCATTTGGTTCTCCTCGAGTAATACGCTCTGAAATGAGCGTTTTGTCTGCATGCATCGATGGAATGCTTTGATGAAATGGGAGGGGGCTCATCTGCACAAATACAAGATGAATGAATCTGAAGGCCCAATCTGCTACACGCAGAGAGAGGCTAGCAAACGGATTCGAATGCCATGTATATCATGAGATTGAGGTCCATTGGATCCCCAAGGAATGCTATCTGATGCATCCAAATACGATGAAACTGGACATGATTGTGAAATTGTCTTGAAGACTCACAATTTCAGCTTCTTTCCAACTCACAATTTCAGCCGTGTATCCAGTAGTTGCGGACATTTATGAACAGTTGAGCACATCTGACTTGCAATTTTCGATCGTGTATCCAATAATTGTGGGGTCAGTTGCGCTTGATTTGAAGGACAAGTTGAGCACATCTAACTCACAACTTCGAGCATATATCCCGATAATCGATGAGCATGATCATTGAAGGGTATGTTGGATCACAAACAGATACAAGGATTTTGATTTCAAACATGATACTTTACCTTCCATGGCTTTGGGTATTTCATATATGTTATGAACTCATGCATGTGATGAGTCATAGTAGTAACTAATGCTTGACTAGAGTCATACTATACCTATCTTGGTCTTGAGCTTTAGTTAATAAGTCATGATGCAAATAGTATGCATGTCATGTATCTTGAATCATTTTGGTATTCTAAGAAGAGCATATAGCCTATGAGCTCTATCTTGAAATTGATATGCTAATTAGTGATCTGGCTTAACATCTAATCACTCTTTGATCTTGCTTAATAGTCTACAATCAGTCTATTCTAACAATATACGATTCGCTTGCCGCAATCCAACAGAATATTAGAAACTCAGGCCTGAATACATATGCTACATTGGTATTTCATTTCATATAAGATTTTGCCTGTAATCCCACAGAAGCACATCCACATAGCCTGAATACAGACAGACATATACATGTAAATGCATGCTGCTTACCATTGGCCAAAATGATCAGGTATTATGTAAACACACTGCTTGCATCCTCTAGACTCTGAGCAAATTTGTGCAGGTTAAGCAGCAAATCAATCAGGACGGGAAAATACATCGCTTCTGATATAAATCTCTTCGAACAAGATACACTGCTTTGCATTTGCATACATGGAAACAATTAAGAAAGAAATCCAGCAAAAATTGTGCAAGCCAAACAGCAAATTAGTAAGGGAAAATACATTACATCACTTCCGATTTTAATCTCTTTCGAAGAAGCTAGCTAATGCGGTGAGATCAACGTTACCCCCCGAAAGAACGATTCCAACATGTTGAAGGCCGCCTCCGGATGCTTTGAGCTGAAATTGTGCAGACAGAGCTGCGGCTAGACCCACGGCCCCGCTTGGCTCCACGACCACTTTCAGCCTCTCGTAACACATCCTCATGGCATTCACAATCTCTTCTTCTTTGACAGTTATCACAGCATCTACCATGTCACGAACAACCGGCCTGATAAAAAAATGTATACAGTCTAGGCTAGATAGAACACAAGTCATAGCTATATCTATATATATAGATATAGATATAGATATAGATATAGATATAGATATAGATATAGATATAGATATAGATAGATAGATAGATATGCTCAACCATTGCCCTTCATAAAGCACTAAGATGACTACATAGGCTATAGTTTTAGGTGTTTGTGAGATATTTTCAGGGAGAGATGAAAGCACTGAAATGGATGCGTAGTTTAGGGTTAAAAACACACGCATGGAGGTTCTTGAAGCGTTGAAATGGCTATATGGTTTGGGCTCACAAAAGGATAAAAACCGCTCAAATTGCTATATAATCTAGGGTTTAGGGTTCAAAGCACAACCACAAAATGTCCAAGGCTATATATGGTTTAGGATTTGGGGTTCAAATCACAAATCCTGGATGCATAAATTTTGTTAGAAAAACCTAGTTCTCGATCATTCAGCATTAACATCATGCATGTCAGAGAAGTAGAAAAATGGCTTCTTTGAACTAGTTATACCCTTACATAACCATTGGTGGCCTATAAGGTGAATAACTAGAAACACCAACCCCTAACCCTAAACCCTAAGAACATCTTGCATCACATACCATGTTAACGATCCTAAGGATGCCCGCAAACCGTCAGCGATGGTATTGTTGTAAGGCAATGTTATGAGCCTGCCAGCAGCTTTGGATTGAGCAGCATCATCAGCACCTTTGGGCTCCGCTGCAAACACCTGCAGATCAGGTTTCAGCGCTTTTCCCGCAAGTGTAATGCCAGATATCAAGCCGCCACCTGCACATATATGTGAGAGCGGCAAGGATTCAACAATACAGCAATTAAATTGTTAAAACTAACACAGAATGGAATAGAATAGACTTTGTAATTGCCCACAAGGAGCTCACAGAACCCCATTAGATGTTGAGTGTAACCAATCCAAATATGCATGCATTGCATATATTCATATTATGCTGCCTCAACACTTAGACAAAGTTCAACAACTAACTCGTGTGAATAATGCTAGGGGGCTTGTGTCAGTAGCCAAGGTTGTAAAATATGGTTGGACACACTGTAGAATTTTCTTTCTTTTTTTACCTTGTATTGGGCCCAACTAATGTACTACTCCAAGTTTGACACTTTAGCATCTTGTCACTTCATCCTTTCTGCCAATCCTCGATGATCACATGCTTCATGGCCACCATCTGGGAGCTTTGATAGAGCTTCTACTCCCAATCTTTTCAATCATTTCTTGATTAAGGAATCCATCTAGATGAGAAGAATATTGCTCTTATTATTTTCTTGGAATTATATCATATATGGCACCTCTACAGGCCAAACACCTGTTTCTAATATCATGCCTGGATAGTGTATTGGAGATTTACGTCCCACTTGGCTACATTAGAACAAGTTTTTGAATTCTCTCCTTCAGTCCATGCACTAAGTGAGATAATGCCACCCCAAGCCTCCACTCCAAGCAACAGAGCGACAAGTTACCCTAGAATATAGACATTCTACGCATATGTGACTCAAGAATATAAAGATCCACTTCGAATTCATGCAGACTTGTTGATACAATGGTTTGCTTTTACACATTTACTCGGAATGATGATAGCATCAAGTAAAATTCACATCAAATTCATGCACACTTTGATGATTTGAGATCATTTCTATAGTGCATATTGGATACCATAAAGCAGAAATTGGCATTGATTCATGCACATGTGATAATTCAATGAATTCTTTACCACTTATGGGGACAATGATGGCATCAAGTTGAGGTGCCTGCTGAAGTAATTCCAAAACAATAGTTCCCTGACCACTACAAAACCACAATACATGCAACAAAGTGAGGAACCACGCCAAGAAAAAACAGAAATAAAGCAAAATACCAATCTAATTTACCATGATCCTTCAAAATGATACTCTACTTGGCCATGGATCACAGAATTGACCCCTCAACTTTGCACAAGTTCATTAAATATGCCACAAGAAGTCAGTTGATTCATAATGGAAACAGACACCCAGTACATAACTGACTTCTTGTGGCATATTTGAATCATAATGCACAAGTTTACAAAAAACCCAGTACAAAACTGAAGCAGAAATAAGTTACACGGAAACTGATCAAAATCCATGATTCTAGTGATGAAATAAAAATATCTGGCTCCATTTCTTATTGTTGCAAACGACTAAACAAAACCTGGTAATGCTAAAGATGTGAACGAAAAAATAGTAAACATAGTAAATAGTCTAGGCATTTCAATAGCCATTCCACCTAATTGATCCAAATAAAGAGTACGAGTTCGATCATATAAATAGTTTAAAAACCCAGAATTCGTAAGATTGTCCTTCAAGCTTGCTCAAAATTTCAATTGAGTTCGAATATTTGAAAAAATCACGAACAAAAATGGGCTTCATAAAACTGATAAAAAAAATGCATCACTATAATCAAGAGGTTTAGGAACTGAGTTCTCTAACATTAACATGACTATCATACAGAAATGACAAACAAAAATTGATAAAAAATGCACCATCCAGAGAAAAAGATTTAGATACATAAGGATATAGAATTCCCTTGCACTATAACACAGCCATCACATAAAAAAAAATAGCTGACAGGAATCGGTCAGAAAGTCCACTGTTCCAGTAAAAAGGTTTAGATGCATAAGGATATTGAATTCCCTTGCCTTATAACGCGAGCATCATTGAAAGGATGGATCATCGTAGCACCAGTTTGTTCTTGCACATCACGCGCCACGTTTTCTCTTGATTCAAGTGTCGGTTCAGAAAAGGAGATCTTTCCTCCATATCGTTTTACATTCTCAACCTTACATTTCGGGGCATTTTTGGGCATCACAATATATGAAGGAATGTTCCTCATCTTTGCAGCCAAAGCTACAGCCCCAGCATGGTTCCCACTGGTAATAATAAAACCACTAATATATCAATTTGACCACTTTTCAAAAGCATAGCCAATATAAATCTTGAATATGGACATGAAAAACAATGTGAATTTGCAAAGGCTACTCTATCACATATTTTAAACCATTTTTATGTGTGTGGAATGTGAAGCGATGAATATGAAAAAAATCATGTGAAGTTGTAAGGTATTCTCAAATACTTCAGACCCATTCTAATGTGTGAAACCTTGAAGCAATGAACCATGTGAAGTTGTAAAGGTTTCTCCCTCACATGCTTAAACTCATTCTAGTGGTGTGGAAACTTGAAACAATGAGTTGACGTTTTAACCTGCTGTGTGTGAGGACACCATTGCTCGCTTCTCTCTCAGAGAGAGAGGAAATAGCATTCAAAGCTCCCCTGAACTTGAAAGCTCCTCTGCAAATACACTGAAGATTTGACAAAAGAAGAAAATCCGTGAAGCAAAGGATTGAATTGTATGACGTGAATGTACACATGTATACAACTAGCAACTACATCATACAGAAAAAACCATACATATATGATTAACAATGCCAAAACAAAATGCAAGGTATACATACATACAATGTACATGTAAAGCACTCAACACTCATTCATTTGCTGTAGATACAGGCATCCATATAGATACCTTCGTTGATGCTTGCACACGTAGATAAATAGATAGATACAAACAAACGTACATAAACACATCCACAGGGAGCATAGAGGTAACCATACATAAACGCATAAGTGCATCCATACCTAAATAAATCTCAGACACATACATATATTCTCATTCATAAAGACACATACACTATATACATAAATCTTCATGCACATTCATTTCATTTACACAAGAACATGCACGTTCACACAGGCAGGGCACCAAGCTTAAAAGTTTTATGTATGTCTAGTACACTAACCCCTTTTGGAAGTTTTCACATTTGAAATACAGGTTCCTTCCTGAGAGATCATCGAGGGAGGAGGAAGTTAGCAATGGAGTGATGTGAGCAAATGAGAGAATCCTTTCTTGTGCCTCCTCAATGGACTGTAAGGATGCTGCATACGTTGTTTTCTCCATAGATCTGTCTCTCTCTCAATCCTTCCGAAACAACGCAGCACTCTATTTCTGAAGTCTTTCTATTTTATTGCAATATCCAAAACAAATCCACACACTAACAGCTTTGGGAGGCGGAGAGAAAGATTTAGAGCTTTTCTGTTCAAATTCCTCAGAGTTGGGGCATGACACCAGGCAAACTTCCGAAACCTACCTGACTCTAACATGAGATATATTAGATATCTTGCTTTTGAATACTATCAAAGTGCTTAACGATAAGGAAATGCTTCTGAAATTTGTATGAGTGAACCAAACCTTCCCACTGTTATCTACCTATCAAGGATAATGTGCTCTTAAGACTAACCAATGCATTAGTTTGGATGACTTTGGCATCCCTAAGCAGTGCATTTCTACACCAATCCATATGGCAATTTATACACTTGTTTTGCATTGGATCATCCATAATCCCCTTGCGTTTAGCACACAAATTATCGGAAAGGTTTATACATTCATTGCATTCGATGCTATCATTACACAGCCCACCATCACATTAGGAAGTTGCTGAGATAAACTGATATTTGTGGACCATTCCTTATTTTCACCAAATCCTTCAATGTCGATTGCCACTAACGCATTGCTATTTCAAAAAGTTGTACTCTTTCAATAAATTTTGCATACAAAGTAAGACTTTTTCTTGAACCATGTATAGTCTGTGTATTCACAAATGCATTCTTGACTGTAGCCAAACAAAAAAACATGGAATCAAATTGAAATGACTTCTGATGTGCCTATTCTTCATGGGATAATTCTAATCGATCGCCTTCCATCGAGCCAATCTCCTTAATTAAAACTATTAATCAGATCTCTGAAACTTGCATAAGCATCCCAACTACATGAACATAGCATGGAACATCAATACCACGCTCAATGGAAAACAAGAATGAAAAAGAATAGAAGAGAGCTCTCACAAATATTTGCTTTGCATAAAATATGTCGCTCATTGTCGTCTTCCACCAAAAAAGAATAACAGTAAAATGGCTACGAAATCTATAGTACAAAGATTATTGTTTTCGTATTCTGACAGTGTGGGCCTCTAGGGGGGCATGCCTCTTACAAGTCATGTACCTTCTCAATAATAGCTGGCTTATGATACAAAAATCTCACAAGCATCAATATTTGTATGATATAGATATATAATTACATCAATACATCAATACATATTAAATATACATATATATAGCTTACAATCAATCGATCAAATCGATTGCAAAATATAGAATGTTAGTACCATGGTCTAACTGCCTTGCCAGTAGTTTTGGTTGATGTATCTGGCTGCAGACAGATAGACAGATGAAAACATGTCATAAAATAAGCACAGAGATCCAAAAGAGTAGGGTCATAAAACGTTTATATGAACATTTTAGTGCTCACCTGTTTCACACCTTTAAAGAGACGGCTACGGGGCAGGTTCTTTATCTTATCGATGATCCGATTCCTTGATTTCGCATTTCTGCGGCTTTCATCACTGTCTGGTGTGCTTGGCTCCAGCAGTTCTTGTTTCTTTACATTCACATCAAGCGTTTTGCTTTGTACGATCTCGTTGCACTGCTCGTGGAGCATGATTCCTTTATTGAGGGAAGGAGAACATGCATCCTCAGGTTTCACCTCTTCATCCTGGGGATATGAAGGATTGTGGGTAGAGCTCAGGTCTTCGGCTACTCTAACAAATTCCTCCGAGATTGATGCAAATGGCCGCTCATATTCTTCGATGGATGTGGATGCAAATGGACGCTTATGTTCTGCAGACACAGTGCGTTGGGATTGAGCTGAGCCAGACGATGAAGCTTGGCCCTCAAATGGTGATGTAGAAGCTCTGAAACCCTGCTTTAACGATGAAAGCAGAGCCTTCTCCAATTCTTTCCTAACATCCTCCAGAGGTTCATGTGGTTTCCTTGTGACTTCCGTGGACAATAATGATCGTGGTGTAACAGTATTCTCTATCGGCGACTTGGAATGATCATGGGAAAAGCTAACCGCTCTAGCTTTCGGTACATTAGTCTTCACAGAGATATCCTTTTTCTCCACTTGTATCTCATAGCTTTGTTCATCATTGTCTGAATTGTAAGGGTCAGCAATATTAACTCACACAACAGAGAGCTCATGGAGAAAGAGAGAGAGAGAGAGAGAGAGAGAGAGAGAGAGAGAGAGATGGACAATGTAGTTCAATTATGATCTACGAGACCAAAAAAGTAAACGTTTTCATGTGTTACATGTGGAAATGAGAATCTATTGCAGAGTGAGAGACAGGGACAGAGAACAGAGTTAGTAAATAAAATGAGTCGATTTGTGGAAGATTGATATGCCATCTCTTATAGCTACAAAGGAAAAGCATAAGACCAGCTGACATCTTCGGCCAACTACTTACCAGGAGCAGATGGAATTGCACGAGGCCTGATTGTTGATTTCGGTTGAGCAGTTCCAAACAATGTTGAGGGTTCATTGGTCAATTCTACAGGATAAAATGTACACATACATTAAGCAAATGCGTTTGCTCTTTCAAGTATGTTTCAAAGATTTGAGTAGAGGAAATGTTTTTAAAGTTGAATCTGAATAGAATGTCTGGCATTAGATGATTGTTTGATAAATCATTTGGATTTGAATCAAGCGCTTGATGTCTAATTGCTTGCAATTATAGCAAGAAAAACTCTAAATCCTCGTCATAAAACTCCAAACTTATATTATTTATTAGCAAGCCCTAAACCTCAATGTAAGCAATAAATCCCTAAACCTACATGATTAGCAAATCTCGTTAAGCTGCCATCAATGAGGGAAAAATGCACTTATCTAGAGCTTTATCCGGCAGCTTTCCAGCCTTACTAAAACCCATAAAGAAGACGTTCTTAGGTGCAATTCTTACTAGCAAACACCATTACGTGATAATCACTGCCAAAGAAAGTTTAAGAATGTTTGAGTTCCAGATTCAAACCTCTCAGCCTCACCGACGCACGAGACCGAACTTCTCGTTGTTCTCCTGCATGAGATCAATCCGTTCAATCTATCATGAACATGAAATGATAACAAAGTGCTGTCCTTCATAATCATTAATCGACATGCATAAAGGTTTTTACCACTTAAGATGAGGGGATTGTACACATACCGAATCAATCCGAGATGCATAACAAAAAATAAAAAATCAGAAGCGCACTGTGCTTTTTTAGATAGTTTGGATCAGTTAAAAATTTTATAATTTTGCCAATTAATACTAAGAAACATTAAGATCGTCAAAAAATTACAGCTCTTTATAAGATTACAGCTAAGGCTCATTAGGATGAGGAACTCTTTGACATGCTCTCTTCTCCGATAATTTTAATATGGCATGGAGAAGTAAGTGATAAGGCAGCTGAAAGATTGACATAAAAAGAGAGAATTTATAACCTTGATCGAGTATGGAAAGGCATCCAACGCCTGACTCTGATACGATGCCTGATCTTCTTCTCCGGTTGACTGGAAGCATTGTATCTAGCAAAAAACAAAGACACAATCCGAATCAACTGATACAAGTAGGAAAGGTGCTACGATCATCCTGAATCAGGTGTGAATCAAAGGAATGGATTACCTTGGTCTGGAGGCTCACTCTCCAGAGTTCATATATATCGCCGACAGAAAAGCAGAGAATTCGCGGTGGAAGGAAGGAAGGAAGGAAGGAAGGAAAGGAAAGGAAGAGCCCTTCGGGATTGATACAAGAGGAGAATGCAGAGCTTCAATCCGTACATGGAGCACCAACCATGAGAAGAAAGCAAATCAACAGATCTAAGGGGAAACACAAGAGCTCGAGGTGTATATGAAATCTTACCTCTCTCTGAGCTTTTTTCTGTGCTCTTTTTTTCCCCCTTGTCTGCTGTCAGAAGAGCTCGTCCCCTTTCCTTATCCCCGTCCCCTGTTCTTCCCTTCTCTGCTCTGTTTCAGGGGGAGAATCCCTCTTCTGCTATTTCCTCCTGCTTCACATGCTCTGTTTTTTGCTCTGTTTTTTTGTTCTTTCTTCTTCTCTGCACTAATTCTAGTGCAACAATTTTGTTGCCAAAGTAGTAGAGTCAAAAAAAAAAAGGGAAAGAGGAAGAAGAAGAAGAAAGGTCTCCAAATGCTTGCCACAAAACATGAAAAAAAGATCAACAAATGAATGATGTTTTGCAACTACCTAAACCTAACCTATTTCTGTTCTGATGATTGCATGCACACGAATCGAGCCCACGAGAGAGAGAGAGAGAGAGAGAGAGGATCGAATCACCACCGCCGAGCTCTCCGATCGGGAATCAGAGATGTTCATAAAAAAGGGGAAAGACAGCAGATGGGTTCCTCTTGCGGATCAGCGCTGATCGTAGGGGGAATCGGAGTCGGCAGCATGTCTTGCCCCCGGTGTCGGAAGGGACGGATCGATCCCGCCCCCCAAGACCATCATCGATTCCAGTTCCAATTCATGCCGTTGAGGCCCTGATTTTTCTTCGCCGATGTCTGCGCGTGATGTCAACAACCGTATACATACATATATATTCTAAAGGCGTTTCTCGTGATAAGCGAG
>JBBBWG010014001.1:60287-70695 GCA_037176905.1 Azolla pinnata
TCGCCGATGTCTGCGCGTGATGTCAACAACCGTATACATACATATATATTCTAAAGGCGTTTCTCGTGATAAGCGAGCATACAACAATTGTGGAGGAAGGCATTTGGATCCTGAGAGAGATAATACCCCAAACCCACCAGAAGCCCCCTCTTCTTCGCTCTTCTACTTGCATCCATCCGAGGCCCGAGCTTTTCTCATCTGCAGGCGCATCGGCGGCGCGCCCAGAACACAGGGCATTTTAGAGCACGGGCGGGGAATCGATCACGCGAGCTCCGAAGAAGAATCGGCCTTACACATTCTACCAAGAAGGTAGATCTTGTTATTGCTTTTAAGTGAGTGAGTAGAAAGTGTACATGTTGCCAGGGTGAACTTGTTGGAGGCCACCTCATTTTGCAATGTACACAACATTTACACAACTAGGAGAAATCAAACCAATCTATGTATGGGGAGAGAATTCCAAATTGATGGAGGGTTTTCTAAGTGGGTTGGGAATGTGCAATGGAGAGGAGGCCAGCGACGGCGCCGGCGAAGAGGGCATTGGTGTAAGTGGTGGGCTCCAGCTGGACCGAGTTGGATCGGACATCGTCGAAACCATCATCGATGTCGGGGCCGCCCACGATGGCGCCCAACGCGAGGTTCGGGTTGGGCGCCCCGCGGCCGAACCACAGTCTGAAACCGTCCACGCACCGCCACCTCGGGTCCACATCGGTGGCCGTCGCCGCCGCCGCCGGTATCGATGCCCCCCTGTGGTGCGCTTGCTGCGGATACGCCTCCCCGAACCCCACCATGTATGACATTCCCATCGGGTTCCGCCCGAGAATGTAGTCCACCTACACTTGCACCACGATTCCACGATCAAATCGATCGCACTGGATCGATCGGGAAGTCCCTGATCTGGTTTCGGCAACTTGGGTTCGGTTCATTTGGATGAGGCGTTGCCCTTCCCGAATCGAATCGAATCGAGTCCAACCGATCCATCGATCGGGCAGTCGGATGGGGGTTTCGGCGATTGGGCTTTGTGTTTGGATGGGCTGCTGAATCGATCCATCGATCACGAAGCCCGACGGGTTTCGACGATTGGGTTCATTTGGATGAGGTATATACCCGCCCCGTGAATCGATCGATCGACCGATCGGGAAGCCCGATGGATTTCAACGATTGGGCTCGTTTGGATGAGGTACTGCCCTCCCCCGAATCGATCGATCGATCGATCGATCGGCAAGTCTGATGGGTTTCGACGATTGGGCTCATTTGGAGGAGCTATTGCCCTCCCCCGAATCGATTGATCGTACCTATCGCCAAGTCTGATGGGTTTCGACACTTGGGTTCATTTGAATGAGGTATTGCCCTCCCCGAATCAAATTGAATCGAGTCGAATCGATCTATTCGAAAATTGGGTTCATTTGGTTGGCAGAATCATTACCTGATCGCGGGCGAGCCCGAGCACTTCGGCGGCGCCATACGTCTTACCCGCGCACACTGCCTCAGCTCCGCTCTCGGCCAAGTACTTTGCATACATCGTCGCCAAGAACGAGGCCCCCGCCGCGTACTGCGTGTTCGCACCCGGCCGCCGGTAGATCAAGCCCCCTACACATCACAACCATTTCCGTTGTCGGTAATGTTACTCTTAATGCGCTTGAAACCCTGAAAAAGCCAGAGGAATCGAGAAGGGAGTGTTTTTGCTATGGCGTGCCTCGCGTCCTCGACACCCGCGTCATGGCGTTGTCGGGAAGGTTGGAGCACATGAAGAAGTCCGCCCGCGACTTGAGAGGCTCGAAGCTTTGGTCGCCTTCCAAGTAGAGCTGCAAAAATCGCCGAAAGTAGCGGGCGTTAGTTACAGAAAACCCGATGGGCGGACATTCGAGCGCCCATATCGTGGGACAAGAAGCCCTGACCTTGGACATCAGGACGGCGAAGCCTGCGTATTTGTTGTCCCAGCTGAACTCCATCACCTGGAAGCCCTTGTTCAAGCCGTTCCGGACGTAGCTCAAGTAAGCTGGGCTGCGAGTCGCTCTATAGAGCCACGATGCCGCCCACAGGAGCTCGTCCTTAACGCAAAAAAGGAAACAAACAAACAAATGTAGGAACGGAATCGCGCCCCTCTCGTCAGTTTGGAGTTGCAAAACGGCCACGAAATGTGCTGGTTACGCACTCGGGGAGGGAGGGGATCGGTCGGGGTGGTTCGCTTGCGTACTTACATCGTAGCCCGAGTAGGTGCAATAGAAGGGGCACTCGTGTGTGAACGCGTTGCGGAAGTTGTCGGCAAGATAGAAGACCTGGGTAGTAGGCCAAACAAACAGAATGTTGAGAGATTTCGGTGTGTGTCTTGATCTTTTTACAGTATGAAGCATGGCTGTCAAAAGGGGAATTGTCGCGAGCACTACACTACAGTGGTTATTTTCACCTCCTATCACATAAAATAACATAGAATATTCAAAGCATCTTTTTTATGGTGCATTCAAGGGATAGATGTTCTTGAAAGATAGCATAACCTGGTGTAAAAATTTGCGGCCTTTACCATTATGATCTTGGTGGTACCTAATGAAAGGATATTTCTTTTGGGAAAGGAAAGAGCAAGAAAGGCAGAAAACATGAAACCTTGATAGCCCGGTCGAGCAGGAGGGCGGAGTAGGCGGGATCGTGGTCGCGGAAGACGAGGGCGGCGGCGGCGAGCGCGGCGGCCGTCTCCGCGGCCACTTCGGTGCCCGGGTGGGAAGTGTTGACCTGCGCCGATGTCCGCGGGGTGTCCATAACCTCGGGGCGCTCCCAGCAGTTGTGGTCAGCGGGCGCATCGCCAACCTGTAAAAAAAAACAGGTTTTAGGTGCCCCCCGAGCGATCAATTTACAAGGGATTCAGGGTCTAGGGTTAAGTGTTTAGGGTTTAGGGTTTAGGGTTTAGGCTACTGCAGAGCCCCGACAAGCACAGTGTCCGAACACAGGCTCTTTGTGTCAAATAGACAAGTTTCGAACCCACGACTTGGTCTATAGAGTCGATTGGTCTAGTGGTATCAGTCCGTAACACTCTGGGGACATCGATCGATCGATCGATGCAGACCAGAAGGCGATCGATCGATGCAGACCAGAAGGCGATCGATCGATGCAGACCAGAAGGCGATCGATTCATGCAGACCAGAAGGCGATCGATCGAGGGCCGCGAGGATCGGCTTATGTTTCTTTGCTTTGTTTTACCTGCACCCAGATCCGGATCGGGGCCTCGGCGGTGGCCTTGAGGAGGTAGTCGGTGCCCCAGCGGACGGCGTCGCGGACGTTGCCCAGCTCCGAACGGGCGGCCAGCGCGGCCGCGTTCTCGGCCGCCCCCCACGCGAGCACCGTCAGTGTGAACGCCATCGGGAAGCCGAACTTGACGTTGTCGCCCGCGTCGTAGTAGCCGCCCACGAGGTCCACCTGCCCCCCCCCACAAGTGTGAAACGGGCGGCGCCGCCCACGACAAACACGTGAGGCCCGGGGGCTAGAAACGTAATTCGGCCGCGACCCTTTTGTGTTTGTTTTTTTTTTTTGGTCACCTAAAAATCTCTCATAATCACAGACTTTGGATCATCAATCTTCTTCTTCTTGTTCATTTGCACTTGTCCCTTTTTTGTGATCACATGAAAAAAGAGAGCTTCCCATTCCCATCACTTTTTTTGGGCTCTTTTTGCCACCTTCCCTCAAGAGAATCTCAACCATCTTGATCCTCCCCACCCTTTCATGCAAACCCTAATCACCATCCATGCAAACCCTAATCACCATCCATGCAAACCCTAATCACCATCCATGCAAACCCTAATCACCATCCATGCCAACCCTAATCACCATCCATGCCAACCCTAATCACCATCCATGCAAACCCTAATCATGGTTGCTTAATGCAAACCCCGTAGTATATTAACCACGGCTCGATCCCCCCCTAGTAAATTATCCGTTCCGATCCATGCAAATGCCGCCGATCAAACCCTAATTAACCCCCCGTCGATTGATCAGAAAAATTGCACTTATCGCGAGTATACCCGCCGCCGATGGAGCCCTTTATACCCATCCGATTCGATTCGGCGAAGCTGTGCATTAATCACGGCTTCGATCGCAATCGACCTCTAATCGTCGACGATTAATTCAGCAAGGCCGAATCGATCATCATTCGATCCCCGCATCACAAATCAAACCCTAATCATCACGGCCTTGATCGCGATCAAGCCCTAATTGTCGTCGATCGATTAAGCGAGACGAAATTCGATCATCATTCGATTCCAGCATCGCAGATCAAACCCTAATCATCGATTGATCCATTCCCCGCGGCATCCAGCGCCACTCAAAGCAGAACCCTAATTCTACCGTGGCGCATGGCAAAGCACCTCTCGAAACCCTAAAAACTCATGAACAACGGTCTGCCCTAGATCAAAACCACGATTTAAACCCTAAATTCCATATCCAAATCATACCTTCACATGCCCTGCAGCATCAGCAGTACATGCATCTCATGCAGACATAACATGGCTCATAGTACAGTACACATGCATTGCATTCATACAGCCGAATCATTCGCCACAGAGATCATGTCAACACGGATGCATCATGCATGCAATGAGCTCAGTTAGATTAAGAATTTGAAAATAGGTGATCGATCGATCTCCTTACGTTCTGATCGGCGCCGTCGTTGAGGCCGGAATCGCCTCTCCATTGGATCCTCTGATTGGGCGGCAATCTCCCCGACCGCTGCACCTCCAGGAAGAGGATGGATTTGGACAGAGCATCGCCATAGTCAAACAGGGCATGATGATCTCCATGCCCATAAGCAGCGGCTGAGCTCAGATTAAGGCCGCCATTGACGGGATTCGGATCATCGCCGCTGCTAGCAGCATCACAGGGATTCAACTGTAGCAGAGTGCTGCCTGAATTGAGCAAAACAAGCACCATTAGCAGTGCTGATTGCATCAAAATACCCATTAGAAGTTAAGCTGTGATTTCTCTGAATCTGGTTGATAATGTAACAAATGGTGGGCGATTTTCTTCTTCTTCTTTTTGGGGCAGGAGGCATTGAGATAGAGTAAAAGAGTGAGTGAGAGGGGCTAGAAATGTGAATTGCTGTAAAAAAAGGGCCCAAATTGGGGCAATAACACAAATGGCCACAAGTCAATGCCATCGTCGATTCTGATCTTCTCGGTTAGAACACGCCGAAGAAAGCGCTGGCTTGCGACGTTTCGATGGAATTCCAATCTTCTGATCGAAATTGTTGCAATCTTCTGATCGAAATCGTTGCAATCTTCTGATCGAAATCATTGCAATCTTCTGATCGAAATCGTTGCAATCTTCTGATCGAAATCGTTGCAATCTGTTTACACTCAACGTCTTCGATCGCTTGTCGTAGTTCCAACTGTAATCTTTTTGGGCTTCGGGCATTACAGACGATCGAGCTTCGACACCGGAACACGTACACGCATCAAAACACGTGCGGAACATGAGATGAGGAATGCGATGCTTTTCCCCCCCCAGCGTCTCTTCACCGAGGATCCCCAGAAGTGTTTGACCAGCTTTCAAGTAGGCCTATCACATGGCACCGTAGGGAAACTATGCCAACTTGTGAACTGTGAGGGGCCGATCCGAGAGGAATCCCAGCAAAGCACTGCAAAGCGTCGCCAAAAAAAGCGTGTAAAGGATGACACGACGCTGAATCCCGGATCGATCTGCTACAGTTCAAAATCACCAAGCTTGTCATTGTGACATGGGCTAATTCGCGAAGTCGCAAAAGGTAGATCAATAACATGTGGTGGTCTGCGCTCAAGCATACTTTTAACAAGCTTTGGACATGGAAGTTGGGAGTCAGAAGATCATCCTGGTTCCTACTCTATGATGTCCACGGAGCAGAAGAAACCCTGTTCAAGCATGCAGCACGCGACGTAAAGGACCCTTTTTTCATCACTTGACTTGTGCCCAATCCCTTTCAATGCACACAACTTTCTTCGACACAAATGTTTGAATCCCTGTAGATTCTACACGCACTAGCTCGGAGCATCCAACGTGAGGCATATCGTAGTGCTGGTAAGCGCTTCAGCTTTAAACAGAACGAGCGAAAGGAGGCTTCAGGTGCAGAAATGTGTTGCATTATGCCGATCTTCTAACGTGTAGCTAACTATCGATGGCATCATCGCCGTTCAGCTACAACAAGACCTGACTTTGATCAAAGCTTGTATCAAATTCGAGCGATGATCAGCTTGTAGCTGCCGATTTCGATTTATAAACTGCACTCATGAACAGTGATAGAATTCATGCTTTTACCCAAACATCGATGCCAATCGATCGGCCAAAGACATATTCCACTACATATAGTAGTAGTACATCTGGTATAGCTTCTGCATGCGAAGTAGAATCTAGGGCTATAGCATAATGAATCGAACGATATTAAACTGTTTTTGCCTTGATTCCAGTTTCAGACATGGATTCATATGAACAGGGCAAAACAAAATACATCAATGCACATTTGCTTCATCATCATGAGGGTGGGGACAAGCATGTGAACAAAATCATTTATGTTCTGGTGAGCAAAGTATCTGAGGTATATCAAGTTCTTACATGGACCCCATTCATCATGTGATTTTGCCCCAAATCCTTGAGGTTCTCTATCAGATCGTCGAAACTCGCCAGTGGCTGATTTCTTTCGATACAGACTTCCATCAATCACCTTCTAGCCAATGAATTCTGGGTAACTGTCCTCAGGAAACATGCGCACATATTTCATTCTGCAACATACAAGCTGGTGTTTGCATGCTTGACCTATACACATAAATGCTTGGCTGATTAGTTTCCATAGATCTATAGTATCAGTAATTCAAAAGCACCAGGAACAGCATACTCTAATGCTTAGAAAACCGAGGAATCATGGTAAAACGTCGAGGTTTTTTTTGCCATAAGAAGCATACGTTATACAAACGGTCACGATTCATTCAAACAAATTCAGTTACTTCCGGTTTTGATCTTTGATTTCATTCCGGGCTAAGACGAAGTGACATGACATAATATGAGTCCTTTTGCCTTCGCATCTGGCAGATTTACAAGGTCTACCAAAATTCTATTTATTTTGATGCAGGTAACGAGCATAATACCACTTGCTTTAAGGTGCACCGTGCCACTTCGATGGCGTTCAATTCTCTATACACATCGTTCATCAGAGATGGAAGGAAGAGCTCTTCGACCTAATGTTCCAATTGAATAACAAACATCAGTTCCATTGATCCCCTTGCTCAATGATCAGCAAATGCAATTTCACTTGAATAAAATGGTCAATGGTCTCTGCATAAATGAGAAAATCTCATTCTTGCATTGGTTATTACCTCGCGCTCGACAGGGTCATAGAAATAATCAAGGTTTTGAAGCGTGTGGAATATCGAGTCGGTCATGTTCTTGAGATACTTTCTTACATACATTTGCACCTCAACCTAAAACACAATGCCAGCTCTGTCAATACATATATCCATCCATATAGATTCATACGTACATGCTGAGACGCATCCATCAATACATAATGGCATTCACATATTTTCTGTTTAACGTTGGAGACCATTTGGCCTGGAAGATGTAATCACATGAGGAAAAATAATAATCAAAAGCAGAATTTTTTTTATTAACCTTCTCTTTGGTTTTCTGCTCTTCTGCTAGCCTCTTCTTTTCTTCTTCGATGCGTTTCTTTTTCTCTTCAATTATCCTCCTCTCCACGGCTTCCATTCTTTGAGTGGCAACAAGCTCGGCAGCACGGATTTGCTCAAAGTGTTCCTAAAACGCACATGGACCGAGTGCCCATGTTTTTCTTTAGGCACATATTGGGAAAGAAAATCAGAAAGAAAGATCATTTTATGCTGTGGCACTATCGTGATCAATACCTTTGTTTAGCTTTTTTGCTTATAAAGGGCATACCCAATGTAAGCCAGCTGGTCTGTTTTACTAAGCCATGCAAGTAACCCCCGTTCAAATCTGGCTATATGCATTAGTCTACTAGATTCCCTTGAAGAAAACAGGGGTTCTAGAAGCTTCTGTTCATCCAAAACAGCATTGAGTTTGGAGAAAAACAGGAAGAAGAAGAAGAAGAATCCGGAATACTTGGTAGGCGTGAAGATTTGCGATTTGTTTCTCCTCCATGACTTCCATGATCGCTTGCTCCAACGTTCTTCCTACCAGCACTTCTATCATTGGCTCCACTTCCTCGTCGAAATCAAACAGATCCCCTTCTTCTATCTGGAGAATCAAAAGAAAGTAATGGGAACAATCATGACAAACCCAATAACTCAATCAGGCTAGCTCCACAATTGCATGTCTCGGAGGAGTGTAGGGATTTCTTCATCGTATACTTCACACCAAACAGATCAATGACATGAGGGCTGTTGTGCACAAAACATTTTAAGTTTGTGATTTTTGTGCACTACATGCTAATAGAACAAACTCACATCGTTCAGGAGAAGGTTAGATAGAGCTGGGCAGTTGACAGGTATACCTGAGTCCCAGCATCGGGACCTGACTTCTGAGGAATAAAAAGTGGTGTTGGTGGTCGATCCAGGAAGGCATCTGTTTGTGTATTTACATCGTATTCGGCGAGCTTCTCGACAAATTCCTCCAAGTATGCATCCGTCTGACATGCATATGTATGAAAATTTTACCAATCTTAGTGTGGATCCATTTCATTTCACTAGAATCATTTACATATGTAATAATCTTTTCCTGCAGATACGGGAATATTTCCAACCCAACGCACAAAGAGCACCTGTATATCTAAATGCTTCCTTGTTGTGGTTGGTTCACTTGATGCAACTCGTGCTTTCTGTGCTGGTTTGGGGATCGGCTTAGCTGGCTTTTTCAATGTAGATGCTTCATTATGTGATTGCTCCAGCTGTGACAGCAAGAGAGAAATGCAAAGTATGAACAAATGTAAGGCTCGACTATCAAATTGTATGTGTGAAAGGATCTTGGATGGATCAAAGAGAATGAGAAATTCTTCGATGAAAAACTGGAATGCCCTTAACCCACGTGGTTAATCATATACAAACACACATGTTTATACTAAATTTCCCCTCTTTTGATAAAGACCCTAATTTAAAGAACACTGATAAGAATCATTGCTTTCATGCTCAAAACTCCATTGGCCAGCGCTCTATGATTGATGATTCATGAGTAGACAAATAATAGCTGCTGTATAGTCATTTGGCAAACCTACACAAAACCCATCAAACATTGAGCATAATCTCTTGATGCTCGAAATATGGAGCCATTTTCAGATGAATGAATCATTCTCATAGGCCTAGTGCAGCCATCCGGTAGATGTTAACTCTCTGTTTTGTTTTAAGCCATCTGATCCAGATCCATATTTCATATATTTGGTCTTTGGATGAGAAAACACATCGACCTATCTATCAATTTACCCATCAAGATGAGAGAACCTGAGTTTGTTCCTTGCCATCGACTTCACCCTGGATTTCATCAAATGTTATACCTTGGCACGCCTCTCATAGACTTAATAACACATCCATCCATCCATGTCCATTCAAAACAAAATGCAAATAATCTAGAAACAGATACAACAAACTGTACTAAGGAAATCTAAAAAGAAAAATCGGTAACAAAATGCAAGTAAACTAGAAACAAATCAAACGAACTGCATTCGAGAAACCTTAAAAACAAAATAACAGTTTGCATCAGAATCAGATTGCTTTTCTTTTAGATAAAAGCAGAGAAAAAGAAGGAAATTTAGGGAGACGAAGCTAGAAATGCCAGGAAAAATGTAGATAAAAAATTAGCAAAAGACAGAACGTAATGCAGAAACCAGCAGATGAAAAAAAGAGCAGGAAAGAAACAGACGAGAAACGACTAACCGTAGCATTTCGATGGTGGGCCGACTGAGTAGAGCCTCGGACAACACGGGGATCGAACATGAGGTTGAGCATTCTGCCCCGATACTTCTTGCTGTGTTTGGCATTGTGCTCATCGGGATCTTGCTGAGGATGGGGATGCGGATGCGGATGGGGATGGGGATGAGGGCGAGGATGGGGATGCGGATGCGCAGGAGGAGGAAGGCGAGGATTGGGGTGCGATGGAGGAAGACGGGTATGAGTTTCTCCTTTGGAAGAAGGAGAAGAGGAAGAAACCATATCCCCTGATCGCCGAAAGAAACAGAATCTCTCTATCTCTCTCTCTCTCTCGATCTCTGTCTCTGTCTCTGTCTCTGTCTATCTACCTACACATCTTCCCTGCTGCCGCCATGCCTCGGGCTCCTGCGTTTCTCTGATGCGATCGAAGAAGGAAAGACAGAGAAATGGACATGGCGGGTCGGATCACAGAAACCCTCCCCTGTTTCGCAGAAGAGGAAAATGGATCCAAGAAAAACTGAAAAAAACCGCTTTTCCACAAACTCTCTTCAGTTTTCTTCTGTCTC
>JBBBWG010014001.1:70795-82289 GCA_037176905.1 Azolla pinnata
GTTCGACGAACTGCTCGCCAGAATCGCATCGGCTGTGGGAAGTCGTTCGACGAACTGCTTGGAAGTCGTTTGATGAATTGCCCACCCGAAAGCTCGCCTGACTCAAGCTGGTGTGACGAGTAATTGAGCTGTGGAAGTTATTCGACGAATTGCTTGGAAGTCGTTCGATGAACTGCTTGGAAGTCGTTTGACGAATTGCCCACCATAAAGCGATGAGTAATCGATCGCGAACGCGACCGGAACTGCGTTCGGAGCTCGACGCCACACGACCCACGAACGCTTTCTCGTTCGTGAGCTCAAAAGGTTTATTCTTCCTTAGTCTTTTCGTGACCATGTTAAAACTTGAACGAGTCCACTATACCTGGAAACAGCTGTAGATCCCATGTCTCGCGTAACCATATCCTGGAACACTGCTTCTAAAGGATAGTGGGAATGGCATTCGATCGTAATGACGGTAACCAAATTCACTTGCGGATCTTGTTGTTGTTTCTCGCTTTTATGACTAAAAAAACTGTGCAACTTGGCCCAAGTGGCCTTTCCGAATCGATCTTGCTCGAGACGACGATCGATGCCAGAACTTGGGCACGGTTTCTAATCCGTTGGGCGGAAGATCGAGGGGCAGTGTGAGACAATCACCATCAAAGCTTCGCAACTTTCGCTCGAGGAATGTGTTTGATGATGGAGATCGAATGCGAATCCTCCCCTCCCCGCTTTTAAAGATCGAGATAATGCAACATGTTTTGTTTAAGGGATTTTTGATCCTCGTTTGATCCAAAGGACGCCTTTACGAAGAAGGTGCAAATAAACAAAGAAGCACCGCTTCGAAGCTTTTCTGAGCCATGGTAATCGAGACAAAGATTAGCTTTACGGAGCCCCTCTGTGTAAACAATGGCAACTGTTATAACTAGGAAACAGTAAAGATGTCTGGCCTTTACAAGCATCGAAGGGCTGATTGCGATGATACGATTTGCCCTTCTGATGGACGGTGTGGGGGGGAATAATCGATCGCGTCACGCGCGAAGATGAAAGCTTCCGATCGGTTTCTAATCGCCATTGGGATTAAACAAGTTGCTTATGTTTGAGTAAATAGATCCTCCGAATTCCTTTTGCGCAAGTGGGGGGGTTGCAAAATAATGGCGAATAATCGGCCCATCTGTTCACATTCCACTCTGTGGAGATCGAAAACCACTTCGATGCATCGTGATTCTTGTTGCCCGTTGAAAATGCGAGGAAAGTTCGGGGGCCTTTTTCTAGGATGGTTCGGAGGCCTTTTTCTAGGATGGTTCGGTTACGACCTCTCGTTAGGTTAGAAAAAGAGGCTTATCCTTGCATTAGTTATGAAGAAAGCTTCGATTTTGTTGTACGGAAACTTGCTTCGCCAAGATCAGCCAGCTACTAGCACCACAACTAGTATCCCACAACTACACACTATTGTGGATCTACTAATGATGAGCAATATTTGGAGAGAAGATTTGAATGGAATAAGGGTGATTCATAACCGCACCAACCACCCCCAAGCGAAGAAGGACTGAAAACGAATCCAGAAGACCATCTGTGTGCCATAATACACCTGATATGTTTCGATCGCATCCAGAGTGTGTTGCTTTGCCGCAAACAATCGTGGTAATGGAGTCTGGTCGATCGATCTGCCGAGTTTGCTTGCTTGCTTGCTTGGCACAGAAGCCATATACGACGACCATTTCTTCCTCTTCTAGGAAAAGCTCCAGGGAATCTTATGATTGTTGTTGTTGTCGTTGTTGCCGTTGCTCACATTCCCCGCAAAAACACACAGAGGAGGAGGGGGGAGAAGCTCTCCATCAATCATTTGCCTGTGGTCCACGAACCGAATCGGACATGGGTAGCTAGCTTTGCAAACGTGAGAAACCTGCTTCGATCGATCGATGGATCGGGAACCTCAGCCCCAGAAATTGCGTGCAGATGAGGCCAGATCAGGAGGTCAGGTGGATGATGGGGGTTCAAAGCTGGCGAGGAAGATTGCGATACGACTGGGATGTCGTCAAAGTTATGAGACCAAAATACAGACATATACCGATACAGACACAGGGACACAAACATATACAGATACAGACACAGACATACAGATACGGACATAGACCTGAGAGCAGTGTTTTTTTGGGTCTGGTTTTCTTGACCTTAGAACAAGAGTCTTTCTCTCCCAAAGACACTTTCTTTGCTCTGCACTTTTTTCTCTTTTTTCTTTTTTGACCGTTTTGTTCGTTGGGAGAGACAAGAGTTTTTTTTAACGTTGAAAAAGAATATGAAGAGTGTGTATAAGAAGAAGAAGAAGAAGAAGAAGAGGTTCTCCAAATGTGAAGGGAACAAGAAGAGCACATCAAAATTGACCATGGACATAGCCAAGCATCAGCCCAATTCATCATCCTCATCATCATCATCTTCTTCTTCATCATCATCATCATCTTCTTCCTCTTCTGAATCTGATTTCTCCATGATTCTTGCCTCATCTGAAAGGCAGAGCTTCACCATGGCTGGGCCCTTTGAAGCTGCCCAGCAGCACCAAGATCAAGAAGCTGCGGCGAGGAAGCTGTCGCATCTCCTCGTCGCCACCATGTCGGCCGACCCGAGCGTGAAGGCGACGGTGTCGGCGGGCGGCCGCGTGTTCTCCGCGCACCACGGGGATCGCAAGATTAGGGTTTGGACAAAAGCCCACGACGAGGCGGGAGAAGATTCAGAAGATGGAGATTCAGAAGATGGAGAAGAAGCCGGGAAGGAGATTCAGAAGAAGAGGATGAATCCCCTGCACAAGAATCTGAAGAAGAAGCAGCTTTGCTCCATGCCCAAGAGGCTGGATTGCTTGATGAAGAGCCTCTCGCGGAGGAATTACGTGCGAGTGCGGCGGCACGTGAAGAGGCTGTGGATCGAGCACTCGGACACCGTTTCGTGCCTTGCGGCGGCGGCTGGTGGCCGGCGGCGGAGGATCGATCCCGACGAGGAGCGCTTGTACTCGGGCTCGTGGGACAAGTCGGTGAAGGTGTGGAGGCTCCGCGACCTCAAGTGCGTGGAGGCGTTCCGGGCGCACGACGACGCGGTGCATGCGCTTGTGCTCGGGATCGATGGCTTCCTCTACACGAGCTCCTCGGACGGCGCGATCAAGGTGTGGACGCGGCGGCAACGCCATCGATCCGATCGCGGCAAGCCCCCGTGGTTTGCATTGCCGAATCCGATGAAGAAGAAGGAGGAGGAGGAGGAGGAGGAGGAGGAGGAGGAGAAGAAGAAGAAGAAGAAGCAAATGGGCATGGAACATGTGTGCATCGCCACGCTTCGTGGAGTGGCCTCGCCGGCTTCTGTGAATTCGTTAGCTCTTCTCGATGGCAATGGCGGCCGCGACCCGCTCCTCTTCTCGGGCGCTTCCGATGGCTTCGTGCGCGTTTGGGGCCGCGGCAACGGCGATCCCCACATCGGCGAGCTCCGCGCCTCGTTCCGCGCCCACAAGCTGCCCGTCTTGTGCTTGTGCATCGCCGCCGTGGGCGGGGCCGATGTCCTCCTCGCCGGCTCCGCGGACAAGACGGTGTCCATATGGACGATCGATCGCGCCCACGGAAATAACAACAATCCGAAGAAGCTCGATCGCGATGACAACGACGACGGTGGTGGTGGAGGTGGTGGTGGTGGTGATGTGATGCCCAGAAGCAGCAACACTTGCATGCCCACGAGGATTGTCATCGGTCCCGATCGTGTGAAACCGAGGAGGTCAAGCTGCCGCGTCGGCGACGATCCTGGCCCCGATCCTGGCCCCGATCCTGGCCCCGATCCCGCCCATCGGGCTCTGGCCGAAGGCAGACATGATCCGCCCTCCGCCCACGGACATCGTGCACGCCTCCGCCTCGCCGGCGTTCTCCGAGGCCACGATCGCCCCGTCAAGTCCATCTCCGTCGCCCGGCGCCGCGCTGCCGCCTGCATCGTCCACACTCAGAGCGCTGATGGGATCGTCCGAGTTTGGTCGCTCTCGCACTCGGACGCTTTTGATTGATCGATCGATCGCTCGATCGAGGATGGATCGTTCCCGATTCCGCTCGCACCATCGCATCCTCCCGTTGCCCTTGCTCAGATGATGACAGACAGACGCATCGTGGCCTCAGTCAGACGACAGATCCTATCGTATTACAAGGCTTCTTTTAACTCGGGATGACACATTCGTCCATAACCTACGGATGATTTTACCTCCGAAGTCTTGAGGCCCGAGTCCCGCCCGATTCATTCCCATACCAAGTTTGTACACATTGACACACAAACACACACGTGCGCATGGCGCGCATACGGAATGCGGGAACGTGAAAGATGTCCACCCATGTTGTAGCTTTCGGCCAATATATTGGCTCACATTCTTGTTGTTGCTAGTTATTGTTGTTTCTGTGCTTGGCCCATGAGAGCTTGCAATTTTGTCTATTTGCACTCGCACTCTCTAGCCCCAAACCCTGAATTTACAGTTAACGAGAGCTGAGAACACGCCCCATGGGAGCGAGCCCTATTTTCAGAACCGCTGATCGATCGGTCACGCGCCTGCTTCTCTGCAGGGGACAAGCATCGGCAGCACCATCTTCGAGTGGGAAAACCCTAAACCCTAAACCCTAAACCCTAAACCCTAAACCCTAATCCTCACCAGGCTTGTTCCGATTCAGACTCTGAATGGAGAGAGTTTGGAGGTCATTCTTTGCAAAAACATGAAGAGGGGCATTGTTGCAGTTTCCCTAAAGCAAAGGGAAAGAGAACATGGACAAGACCTTCATTGCTCCCGGCTATGGCGATCAATGAATGAATGATCAGGAATCTGCAGGAAATGGATCCTGTTCTTTGAGCCACACACGCACACACACACAGAAGGGAAGCTTCCGAGGGGGCCCTCTCTCCGTTTCATCTCTTTCTTCTGCTCCTCAGGTATGGAATGAATGCTCCCTCTCTTTGTTTCCACCACAAATTGCATTTCTTTCGAAGATGAAAGGGAGAAAGCAGCCCCTGATGGAGAACAGGCCATTTCAAGACGTGGGTCTCAGGTTTTAAACCCTAAAACTAGTCTATTCATCCTTGGAAATGACATTGGGCAGAGAGCGCACAAGCCCGGGAGGGAATCATGTGCCTTATGTCGAACGATTTCGTCTTTCGCTTGCGAGAATGCAGGAAGTCGAAAGATGCAAACTACTGCAGAGCCATGTATGCCATGGCCTGTGGCTACGGCATGGATTCGGAGACATCGATCGGGAACCGCATCCTACAAATGTTTGTGGAATGCGGATGCATTCGTTCGGCTGAGCGAATCATGGCGAAGCTTTCCTATGTGAACGAGCGATCATGGACCGCGCTTATATGCGCATATGTCGACACCGGACATGTCGAGCATGCTTTCGATCTCTACCATGCTATGCGATCGCACGGTGTCGATCCGAGCATGTACACCTACATGCCGCTCTTGCGAGGCTGCTCGCACTCGAAGCGTGCCGGGTTGGGCGAGCAGCTGCATGCCGAGATGGCGAAGCTGCAATCGAGAGACCTTTACGTGAACAATGCGTTGATCGATATGTATGCCAGATGCGGCTCGGTTTCGAAGGCGAGGGATGTTTTCGAAGAGCTCGAGAGCCGGGATGTGGTTTCGTGGACGTCGCTCATTTCGGGGTATGCCGAATATGGGCCCCCTGAAGAGGCGTTGAGATGCTTCGAACTGATGCAAGGAGAGGGAATCTCTCCCAACGATCTAACGATAGTTTGTGTGTTGAAAGCATGTGCTAGTATGCAAGCCATCGACAGAGGCCGAGAGATCGGCGAAGGGATCTCGTTAGAGAGATTGAGGGGGAATGTGGTGCTCGCTAACTCATTGGTTGATATGTACGCTAAATGCGGTGCGCCCCTAGATGCGCAAGAAGCATTCGATAAGCTTGTGGCTCGCAATGTTGTGTCGTGGAATGCGTTGATTCAAGGGTACGTGGATCAAGGTTTTGTTGGTATGGGGCTCGAGCGTTTCGGACGAATGTGTGGAGAAGCTGTCTGTCCAGATGCCACATCATGGACATCTCTGATCGCTGGCTATGCTGAGCATGGACCACGCCACGAGGCGCTCAACCTATTCCAGGACATGCTATTGCGCAAACTCTTCATCGATGTCGTCGCTTACTCCAGCCTTCTAAAGGCTTGTGGTGGAGCCGGAGCCAACAACAGGGGCCGAGAACTACATGCCGAGATGGCATGCAAAGGCTTCGACACTGATCTCGTCGCAAGAAACTCTCTGATCAGCATGTATGCGAGAAACGGCTACCTTTCGGAGGCATGCGATGTGTTCGCCAAGCTGTCGGATCGCGACGTGTATGCATGGAACTCGATGATAAGCGCATATGCTATGAACCGTGAGGGAAGCCTAGCCATGCAATGCTTCGAAGCAATGGCGAAGCAAGAGGTTGAGCCCGACGAGGTAACCTTTACAAGCCTGCTCGCCGCATGTAGCCATGCTCGGATGGCTGTCGAATCCAGGGAGTATTTCGAGGCGATGGGGGCTAGGTACAGCATTGCTCCTGATATCAGGCATTACACGTCGATCGTCGATTCCATGGCGCGGTCGGGAGGTGTGAAAGCGGCTGAGCAGCTGCTCCTAGAGGCTGTGCCGGGGTGTTTCCATGACGAAGGAATGTGGGCATCTCTACTGACCTCATGCAAGATGTATGGGGAAGTCGAAGTGGGGCATCGATGCTTTGGCCGGCTTGTTCGTAAGAATCGAGAAGCCGCTGCTGCTTATGCGATAATGGCCGAGATCTATGCGAGTGCAGGCACGCAGGAGGTTGCTAGCGAGGCGGAAGCGATCGGGAACAAAACGGGATGGCGATGAAGAAATCCATGGCAACGAGTCAACGGACGCAGGAGCTCGACATAGAAAGGTTATGATTTCTGATTCTTTGGCCTTCTCTTTTGTAACCCAAAATGTTGGTATTTTCAAAGGGTTGAGAATCCAATTGGCCTCAGTGTAGCAACTTTGCTGGATCTAGTCTAGGTATAATTTCACTCAATATGTTGAAAGATGATGAAACTTCATCCGGTGGCTGTAGTTTAGTGGTTAGAATTCCACGTTGTGGCCGTGGAGACCTGGGCTCGAATCCCAGCAGCCACAATTTTCTTCCCCTGTTTGCTGCATTTTGATTCTCGTCTAAGTTTTAACAATGTCTTATGTATACAACCGACTTCTTCCTTAGAATATATATATGTATATATATGACACCTCTTTTCTGCATTACAGCTTGACAATGTCCTTGGGTTGAAACGCGTTACCATCTAGAAAAGAAGATCGTGGATCGATGGACCAACCAACCAATCGACAGCTCGGCGCTCAGCAAATTAAATTGTCTTCTGTTTTGCGAAAGAAATTCTCATTTCGGAGCTCTCCGCGACAGGTCCACACAATCCTGAAGAATGCTTGAAATTCGGGGGAATCGGCACGATCACATCACTAACGCCATGGATTTGTTGTGTGTGTGTATATGCGACTTTTGCTCTACGGCTATGAAAAGGTGTGTAGAGAAAGAAGGCTGTGAATATATATCTTTTATACTCCAGGTTTGAAGCTTGGAAAGAGAAGAGAGCCAAAGAAAGCAAGCCATTGAAAGCTTGTAATCACAGGGAATATACATACAACGGCACGAGAGCTTGTAGCAGTTCTGGAGGGGCCCAACCATGGATCGAGACGTAATGGGTGAGGAAATAGCTTTCCCAAAAGCTTCAAACCAAGGGGAAATGGGGCCAGAAATGGTGATGGAGTCCCCATCCCATCTTCAGATTCGTGGGAGATGTTTGGCCATGGCTGACCTCTTGTTGTGGCGAGCATCCTTTTCTTTATTCTGTTCAGGACCCATTCAAGAAGGATTCTAGCGCATCTGCAAGCAAGCAAAACCTGCAACAAAGAGATGGTTGGGGGAAGAAACCGTATAAAATCCTGCAAGTCTTCATTTTGAAAGAAGCGGATTTGCTTGCAAGCCAGGATCCAACAGACCTCTGTTGTATGCTGGAATACATGAAGAAAGAAGAAGAAGAAGAAGAGTGGTATGTTTGCCATCTATGATCTCACAAAGAATGGAAGCTTGGTGTGCATACCAGCAATGAACACAAGACAAAATACAATGGCGTGATTTCTACATTAGAGGATTGATGATGGAACAGGTTCTTCAAGAAAACACGGGAAAAAAAACAGACCATGTGCACACAAATGGACTTGAGAGGATGCTCGTCCCCAGAAAGAAATCGTTTTGGTTTTTCCTTTTTCTTACATTTCAGGGTGTAAAAATGTAGGCTGGATTTGGAGAGAATACAAAGAGATGTTGTATGTATATATCGTGTGCGGAGCTCGAGTTTTGCTTCCATGGAGCTCGCTCGAAAGTCGAGCGAATTGCAGACAGCTTTATTTACACTCTCAGAAGAAGAAGAAGATGATGAAGATGGTGAAGATGATGATACTGAAGAAGCTATGGGCCTAGTCTTTCCGCTGCTTTCGAAAGTCCATGTCTTCAGTGTGTTTTGCTCAGGCTGAATGAAGGGATCAAAGAAGAGGCAGGAGGGAGCCTCTTGCTTAACAAAAAATGCATCAGAATATGGAAAAAATCAATGAATTTTATTGCAAGCTTCCTTGTGGATGATGACCATGATGATGAAGATTGAGGGGGAGGAGCTTAAGGTGGATTTCTGTGTTGTAATCATCAATCCATGGAGATGCTCTTTGCTGATTTCACCCTCAGTAGGTAGGCCTCCTCGAGTCTCTCCTACCTCCGCACTTCGCGCTGCCGAAGAGAAGAAGAAATGGCATTTGCTGCAATGGATCAATCTTTTCTTCTGCTGCTGCCTCAGGTTTTTCAAAACTTGTGTTTGTGTTCAAAGAGCGATGGCGGGCATTTGCAACAATGGCTTCCTTCTTCTTCTTCCGCCCCGAGTTTTCAAAAAACTGTTTTCCATGTCCAGAGTTGGTGCACACCATTGATCGATCGCGCAATCGATCCCCGGATCGGGATCGGGATCGGGATCGGGATCGGATCCCCTCCCCCGATCGATCATAGCGAGAAGCTGGACGAGAACTGGCTCTGCGGATTGCTGATGGCCACCCAGAGCAGAGAAATCGTGATGGAGATGAGGCCCGACCAGACCCAGATGACGGTGGGCACCTTCCCGCGGCGGCCCATGAGCCCCTTGGCGAAGGGGTAGAGATGCGCGAGCACCCACAAGCTGAAGAAGACGCCGCCGAGAAGCTTGCTCCACGAGGGGCTGGTGCTGTAGATGGTCCTCGCGACGGCGACGGCGATGGCGATCATGTTCACCATGATGATGGTGAGGGGGGGGATCATGAGGAAGGTCCAGCGAACCTCGTAGAGCTCGGCAAACTCGTCGGAATCGTCATCGGCGACGCCCGATTTGGAGGTGAGGTTGAAGGAGATGTCGACGCCGGCGACGACCTTGAGAAGGCCCTGGAGCACGGCGACGATGTGCGCGCTCGTCCCGCCGATGACCCAGAACTGCTCGTTGCGCCACCACTCCTCGAGCGTGATCCCCGCCCACTTCACCTCGAGCACCGCGAGCATGCAGAGCGTGACGGTGATGGCGAGGAGGTAGGCGAGGAAGTAGGCGTCGAGCGTGGCGACGATGAACTGGTCGGTGAAGAGCGAGAGCGCGGGGAGGAAGCAGTAGACCATGAGGAAGATGGAGGTGAAGGGGTAGATGCCGACGTTGAGGTAGGCGACGCGCTGGAGGAGCTTCATGCGGGTGCCCGCGAGGAGGCCGTTGTTGCGCGAGAAGAAGATCTCGACCGACCCCGTCGCCCAGCGGAGCACCTGCTGGAGGCGGTCGGTGAGGTTGATGGGCGCCGACCCGCGGAACGCGTCGCGCTTCGTGACGCAGTACACCGATCGCCAGCCGCGGTCGTGCATCCTGTAGCCCGTGACGACGTCCTCCGTCACCGATCCGTAGATCCACCCCACGCTCTTGCCCCACTCCGTCTTGTCCTCGTACCAGCACGAGATCACCGAGATGGCCTCGGCGACCGTGGCGGGATCGAGCGGGTCGCGGGGCTCCGTCAGCGCGCCCGGCGGCCGCCCGTAGCGGACGCCGGGATGGTCCGCCAGCGGGCGCCCTTGGAACTCGGCCCTCGGGATCGACACCAGGAACGATCCCGACGCCCCGAACTTCTTCGGCACCAGCTGCAGAGCCTCCTGCTCGTCGTCGTCGTCGTCCTCGCCCTCAACTGGCGCCGCGGTCGACATGGTCATCGTCGACATGTCGAGATCCACCTTCTTGTTCGAGTGCACCTGCTTGCTCCGCTTGCGCTTGCTCCCCGCGCAGCAGCAGACTCTAGCCGCCAGCGTGCCGCGGTCCTTGTACCGCGGCGGGTCGGCCGCGTAGAGCGCGATCCTCCGGAACATGCACCCCGTCCCCACGTACATGGGCCCCTGCAGCCCGTCGAGCGCCCTCATGTTGCCGTCGAAGAACACCGTGTTGTGGTTGGCGTACCTGTCGCTCGGGTCGATCCCCTCGAAGCGCTGCGGGAACTGCACGTAGCAGATGTTCTCCCCGCCGCGGTCCATCATGAAGCACATCCCCTCGCGGAACGCCTGCGAGTTGTACACGTAGTGGTCGCAGTCGAGGTTGAGGATGAAGGGCCCGTTGGACATGATGGCGGAGCTGCGCACGAGCGCGTTCATCGCGCCCGCCTTCTTGTTGTGGTCGTAGCCCGGCCGCTTCTCGCGCGACACGTACACCAGCATCGGCAGCCGCACGTCGACGTCGGACGTGTCGATGAGGTTCTCGTCGTTGCCGCTCCCGAGCACGGGGTCGGGGCTCGGCGGCGCCAGCATCACCTGCCAAAATGGGGGGGCAGGGGAGGGGTTCGATACTTCTCTCAGCATCTCATCACCGTAGATCGTCGTCGGATTAGAGATATGATCGGATCGAGCCCAGAGGCAGACTCTTGATAGCGACGAATTGGCTCGAAACCCAGAGGTAGAACCCGATAGAGACGATCGGATAGAACCCCGAGGCAGATTCCTAATATACGATTGGATCAAACCCCAGAGGCAAACTCCTGATAGAGAGACGAATGGGGTCGAAACCCAGAGGTAGAACCTGGTAGAAACGATCGGATCGAACCCAGAGGCAGATCCCGATAGAGACGATTGGGTCAAAACCCAAAGGCAAAACCTGCTAGAGACGATCAGATCGAACCCGGAGGCGTATTCCAATAGAGACGATGAGAATGAACCTAGAGGCAGATTCCGATAGACGATTGGATCAAACGTAGAGGTAAATTCTAATAGAGACGATCGGATCAAACCCAGAGGCAAATTCTGATAGAGGCGATTGGGTTGAGACCCAGAGGCTGAACCTGACAGAGGCAGATTCTGATAGAGACACGATCGGAAAATGAACCTAGAGGCAGATTTCGATAGATGATCGGATCGAACCCAGACGCAGATTCCGACAGAGACGATTGGGTCAAAACCCAAAG
>JBBBWG010014002.1:0-18173 GCA_037176905.1 Azolla pinnata
GCACGGAACAGAGCTTTGTCGAGGTGGCGAACCAGACGCTGGCTCGGCTCCTGTCTGATCTGGCGCGCAATGGAACCGAGCCATGCCACGACGAGGCAACTGCGGGGTTCGAATTCCTCGACCTCTCGCCCGACGATCCCGAGGAAGAGCGACAGACGATCGCCATCGCCGGCGCCCAGGAGCTGCCTCTGCGGTTTCGCATTGCGTCGCTCGCGGCCGACGGCTCGCGGCGCTGCTTCGGCGGCGACTACTACGAGGCCGGCTTGTCGGGGGAGCGGTGGAAGTCGAGGCCGCGGGTCGAGGACCACGGGAACGGGAGCTACACCGTGAGCATCGGGGAGCTTCCGCCACCACCTTCTTCTTCTTCTTCTTCTTCTTCGGGGCGCTTATACGAGCTCACCGTGAATCTGCTCTACTCCAACTTCCACGGCTTCGATCAGGGATTCACGGGGGATTGGGCGAGGAGCGGCGTGAACAAGACAGTTCGGATCGAGCTTCGGGCAGCTTCCGGAGGAGGATCGGGATCGTGCGCCGAGCCTCAAGACGAGGATCGGCGCCGGCGTCGGATCTGCGGCCCGGAGGACATGCAGGCGTTAAGGGCCGCCGCGCACCGGGGCCGGTGGACGAGGCCCCGGGGCTACAACCGCAGCTGCTCCGCGGACGCGATCACCGGCCGGTTCGACGCGTGCTTCCGCGCCAATTGCACGCGCGACAACCACAATCACAATCACAATCAAAATCACAATCACAATCAAAATCACAATGTCAACGATGACAATGTCGACGATGACGATGACAATGTCGACGATGACGATGACAATGTCGACGATGACGATGACAACGTCGACGATTGCGATGGTCCGCTTTCGCGGCTCGAAAGCAACGGCTGGGTCTACTCGGCCTCGGCTTCCGGCTGCCGCTTTCACATCTGGGACGCGGGCGACGCGTGGTCGTGCCTCGCGGGCAAGTGGCTCTTCTTCTGGGGCGACTCGACCATGCAGGACTTCGTGCGCAACCTCGCGCTCTTCGTGCTGCGCGTGCCCCCGCCCGCGGGGGCCGGTGTGAACACGTGGGCCCTCGGCCGCGAGATCGACGAGCGCTTCGCCAACCCGGCGCGGCCCGATCAATCCGTGCGCGTCTCGATCGCGTTCAACGGGCACCCCGATCCGGGGCTCGACAATCGCGGCCTCGACTCGATGCGCGATCCTTCCTATCTCGATCGACTACGGCGCCAATACTCCAACAACAACAACAGTTACAACAACAACAACAACAACATCATCATCAACAACAACAACAACAACAACAACAATAACAACAATAATAACAACAACAACAACAACAACAACAACAATAACAACAATAATAACAACAACAACAACAACAACAACAACAACGTGACGATGACAACAAAGCCAGACGGCGGCAACGACTCTGCCGACGCCCGCGACAAGCCCGATGGCCCGCCCTACGCGTTCATCTTCAACTCGGGGCTTCACGACGGGGTGCACTACTCGTCGCTGCCCGAGTACGTCGCCGCCGTCGACTACGCGGCCTCGTTCTGGGAAGAGATCCTCAACACTGATCGTTCCGCGCCCGCCCACGTCGTTCTGCGGTCGTCTGTTGCGCCCGCCGGAGCCGTCGGGCGGAATTCCCCGGGGAACCCCGCGAAGCTCGAGGCCTTCAACCACGCGCTCCTCGCCGGCTTCCAGCGCCTGTTTCCGCACCTGGCCATCCTCGACGCTTTCGACGCCAGCTTCCCGTTCCATTACGACCATTGTTGCAGCGACGGCGGGCACTACGGGCGCCCGCCTCGCTCCCGCCTCAAGCCCTGGCTCGGCACCTTCGACAACCAGTACTTCGTCGACCTCATGCTCGTGCACATGCTCCTCGCGTCCATCTGCCCCGCCGATCTGGCAACCGTTTAGCGCGGGGGCTTTTCGGCCGGAATCGTTCCCGCGGCGATCCATCTGCGCCCCGGAATCCCTATCGCGGTAAGCTATCATATGGCATAAAGAAATTTGCCCCCAGTCTCGATCCTTCGCCACCTCTCTCTCTCTCTCTCTCTCTCTCTCTCTCTCTCTCTCTCGATAAGCGCATGTATTGGCCATGAAGATGATGTCCTCCTGCTAAAAAAACCTTTTGGAAGGCAACTGCCCCTGCAACGACCGTCTCGATCACTCCGATGATGACTTCAAATATCCGACCATTTCCTGCTCGTCGATCGACCGAAGGTCTATATATATATATATATATGTTTGTGTGGGTTCACCCTCAATTCTGGTTATTGACTAATAATAACCAGAATCAGACAACTCCACTCCCCAATGGAGTTGTTACCCTCTCACTGAAAATGCATCCAGCAAATAGCCTCCCCGAACCTACCAACTGTAGCGAATGACATATCTCTAAGAGTAGACGCATCGTCTCCCGGTGCATTTCAATGTTTAAACCATAGAGGTAGAAAGCAAAAACAAAACGTCTCCTCGGCCAATCTCAGCCTCGATCTAGATACTTTGTTACATTCTTTTTGGGTTTGCTCACTTGGTAGTTGACGTAACCAATTTACAGTTACCAAACATATATCGAGTGATCTCCAGGCATATTTATCTCACTTAATTGAGAATCAAGTTTTTGAATCATGCCAAATACAATAACGAGTCATTGGGTTTCTCTCATCTCATGGATGTGTTAAATCAACCTGTCAGAGCACCATCCACCCCAACTTTTCAAGGACGAAAGATTGGATTATGAGCCAAAAGTTCACCACAAAGGAGCACCAAGTGGCTTGCTTGAAACAATGTTGACAGCCTTGTGATACCGATATAGACGGAGATCACAATCCCAATCTAGAACATTATGAGCTCTCTCATGATGCGCTACTGTCCACCATTGATTGGCATTGCACCAGATGGAAACGCTCTCACTATTTAACCCTTGAAGAATTCGCGCAGCATGAAACAGTTCACTTCTTCTCCAACACCCGTAACTTTGCACTTCTGGATCTAGGATTTCGTTTGACTTCATCCTCCCCTGCAATGAGCGGTTTTCTGGTTATAACGATGGCATTCTCACCCTCTAGCATTTTATTCCCTTCCATCTTGCCTTCCGTATTCTCCAACTCTACTTCCAATACAGCATATCGTGATTCTCTACTGTACCGAGACTTGCGATGAACAGCCTCACCCATAGCCTTCAGAAAGAATTGTTTCACAATCCTGTCTTCAAGGCTATGAAAAGAAATAACTGCTAATCGCCCTTTAGGACTCAAGCAGTCGAACGCATCAGGCAGAGCTCCTTCCAATACTGACAACTCATCATTGACTGCGATGCGTAGTGCCTGGAATACTCTTATTGCGGTTTTCTTCCATCCGGGTCGACCTATTACATTTTTAAAAAAGAGCCTAAGTCAGGTTTAATGCCTTCTGCTAGTAATATGATCTGAACTACATTAAAACGGTGTTTCATATTTTTAAGAATAATAAGTAAGAGGTGTCTATTATACACACATAATGATTATATAATTGATGTAATTAATACCTTCAATGTAAAATCTATGATTGTCAACATTTGCGAGCAATGTGAGACTAAAATGCAGGCAGGCCAAATTTGGAAGAAGTTGTAGAGAGAAAAACCTGGTGAAAACCGCAAAGGTACACACTCCTGTATTAGCTGCAGAAGGTGCGAGGTAGAATTTATCCCTCCTAACAGCTGAACCTCGCTAATCTTTCGTGCTAGCCTCTTCCATTGCCTTTCCTCTCCATAAACTCTTATGATCCGACCTATCTCAGCCTCCGGCCAACTATTCAGGATGTCCCCAGCTGTCAATGAGGACTTACCAATATAGCATGTTTTAAAATTAAACTTAAGTAACAGCATAGCATCACCATGGATTATGTCAAAGATCTCAAGTAGGATACCAAAGGGTTCATTCGCATATCGAGAGGCCCATCTTGTTGGAGACTAAAGCCTCTCCCTGCCTCATCCAGCTGCATTAGCACCTCTCAGATCAGCTCTTCATCAAGTCTATAGGCATTACTTCAAACAAGAAGATTATCTATGAGATGGCCTTCTCAAACAACTTAATCACTCTCTCATTACAATCTAGCCTGAACCAGAATGGATGTGTCAGTGAATCATTGATGGCGGTTTGAGGTTAAAAATAATGCAAATGAAACTGTTACACCATATTCACATGTCACCAAGCTCGCCATATACAACATTTGTATCTACATCTTAAAGGGGGAGCTGACCTATAAGGCTCTTTTACATCTTACAAAGAGATCCAAAATTTTGGCAGGGGCGATACACTTGTAAGCTCAACAAGGTGGATACACATATCTGGCAACAACATTGCCCACCGACAAACACAGAACTTATCTGTAGGTTAAATCAGCGAGGTGCATAGAAAGAAATCTCCAGCTTGTCATATTGCTTCACAATCACCACCAAATGCAGGAGGAATGTCAGCTAAATAAAATGAATAAATAGTGATGCAAGGCTACACTGTATTCATTTCCTTGACAACTTATCAAAGACATATTTATTGACTAAATGAGACATTTCAACAAATCTTATTGTCTTTCTCGACAGGTTATCAATAAAGAGGTATGGATGGATAAATGTGATGGATAGAGATTAAATAAGTCTATACCTATCATCTTGCTCCTCGACTTCTCCTAAATGGAGACATTTGCAGACTACTTAAGGAGTGTGCATTGCCTTATCTCTTGCTTGACACTTAATTGATCAACACACGAGTACTTACAATCACATGGCACAGTCCAACAACAAACTAGGAAAAAAGACACTGAGAGAGAAACCTACCTGCATAGAAGACATGCCAAGATCCATCAATATTCCATCTACTCCCTGTTCCAGTAGACCCAGCTGATACAAAGTGCTCTTCAAATGCCCAAAATTGGCTGCGACAATATGTATCTCAGGACCAGTTCCTTCTTCAACAGCATTTCTAAGCGTCGGTGAAGCTATCAAATGGGCTTTGGGATCCACATCCATCCCGATAAAAGTCTTTAATTCAGGATGCTCCTTTATTATCTGCATTGTTATCACACGTGTCTAAACTCTATGATTCTTTTGCTTCGACAGCATACTAACATGAGATTTATTGCAAGTTGATCTCTGATCAAGAGGTTATCATATCGATTATTTACTTACAGTTGAACTTGTGATCAACAAATCAGCATTATTTATATTCAAATTTTACTGTTCGAATTCTTGTTATATTTTTATCATCATATCATTCAATAAGACAGACTGCATTCAAAGTATTCTCTGAAATCCACAAATTCAGTAAAGTTATTAACTATTAATGTGATTCGCAAGTTAAACTCCTAATCTATAGCATTATATTCACTACTGTACGTGAATTAACGCATTGTGAGGCTACAAAAGTGTTCTCACACAGATGCCAATCACCCATGCTGTGCAATGATGCAAGATAATACCAGAAACCAACAGCAACAATATGGTGAAAGGGGGGAGTAAAGTGAAAGGCTAGCAGTGAGAAGCCACGTTTATAAAGAAGCCACGTTTATAACAATACGTACCAGATCTATTTCAGGCATATGTTGTAAAGAAGCCACGTTTATAACAATACGTACCAGATCTGTGCAAGACAGTGTCGCCAAACATTTCTGTTAGGCCTGTCTCTACAATGATTCTGTTTATACTGACCCCCACAAAGTCTGCCCGTTACAATGATTGTAGAGACTTCTAATGATGTTATGCATAGATTATCCCTAAATTATACAGATTACATTTAGACTAAGATTCCCTGCCTGCATCAAATCTACACTTATCTACTTAACATTGAACTTTAGCTTTCCTTATCACACTAAAACTGATAATTTGTTCTTACATGAACTCAATACTTCAAGTTTAAGTAAACCAAGCATTTCCTCCTTACATCAAACCTATTGTATTTCAGACTGCATACTTATGTCTGACTCAAGCTACACAATTTACATTAAACCTTAGTTCATTTTTCTATATTCGACCTAAACTTGCCTCTTTACATCAGACTTCCCATTTACATAAACAAAACATTCCCTGCTTACATTGAACCTGACATCTTCCCTTCCATTTCCAGCCAACTAACCAGAAAACTCCCTTCTTCGAACCTAATTTCATTCTGATTGCGTTGGCCATGTAAGATACTCTGCTGCATTAACCTGAAACTCTATTGTCGTGCAAGATGCAATGTAAAGGTCTTTACACCAAATCACAACTTTTAGGCGAGGATTCAACCTATAAAAAGTGATTTTATTGATAAAAACAAACCTAAGCTACCTATTGCTGTAATGTTCAGCTAAGATGGTAACAAACCAAGACCTGTCTGCTCATATAAAACCTTAAAGAACAAACAACACTTACAGCAGAGGCATGTCCCGCAGCTCCGAGTGTACAATCCAAGAAGCTCCGCAGACGTTTCCCATGGAAGGCCCTTAGAACCTCAGAAAGAAGCACGGGAGTATGACTACGGCCATATCCACCTTCTTCACCGTCCTCGTTTCCTGCCCCTTCATCTTTACCTTCTCCGTCTTCTCTTTCTTTAACCCTTCCGCTTTCCTTTCCCTTTCTCCTTCTTCTTCCTACGCTGTGTCCGTTCTCTTCCACATTTCGCTCACTCTCATCGTCTTCCTCATTTCGTCTTTCTGTTTCTTCTTCTTCTCCTCCTCCTCCTCCTCCTCCGTCTTCTCTTTCTTTAACCCTTCCGCTCGCCTTTCCCTTTCTCCTTCTTCTTCCTACGCTGTGTCCGTTCTCTTCCACATTTCGCTCACTCTCATCGTCTTCCTCATTTCGTTTTTCTGTTTCTTCTCCTCCTCCTCCTCCTCCTCCTCCTCCTCCTCCTCCTTCCCTCCACGCTTCCTTTCCTCTTCTTTGCAGTTCGGTAGACGTGGAAAGATGCTCGTTTCCTAGAGCGAGAGGATCGGATGAGAGCGACGACTGACCTGGGAACGAAGCCTCGGATCGGGATCGCAGCGGCGGGGAAGTGACGGTGAAGCTAGCACCCGAAGCCGGAGAAGAAGGGGCAGCGACGGTGAAGGAGGAAGAGGAGCAGTAGCAGCAGCAGGAGGAGGAAGTGCAGCAGGAAACGGACCTTCTGGGAGCATTCCTTCGGCTGGAAGCGAGCCACTGCAGGCAGACGAAGCCGCCGCCGCCGCCGCCGCCGCCATAGCTTCGCAGAAACGCCATCGTCATCGTCATCGTCGCGAGTGTTACATCATTTCGTTTTACATTTCAGACATTCAAAAAAAGAACACAAAGGAAAAGTATAAACTGCATTTTAACGACTGCTAAAACTGGAGATTACAGAATCAACGCCCAGTTTTTTTTAATGTTTACGTCGGTTAACATCGAATCAATCGATTGTGAGCTCGATTGATTTCCCGGCGCCGATCGCGTCGATTAACATCGAATCGATTGATTTCCCTGCGCCGATCGCGTCGATTAACATCGAATCGATTGATTTCCCTGCGCCGATCGCGTCGATTAACATCGAATCGATTGATTTCCCTGCGCCGATCGCGTCGATTAACATCGAATCAATTAATCGTGAGCTCGATTAATTTCCCTGAGCCGTTTGCGTCGACTTGACATCAAATCAGTTAATTGTGAGCTCGATTAGTTTCCTTGCGCCGAACGGTGTTGTAGAAACTAACAGGGATGCGTGAACATTTTTTTATGACACCATACGGTGTTGTAGAAACTAACAGGGATGCGTGAAAGTATCGAGGGGGTTTTAGGTATGTATGTATGGGATTTTGGCATTCGAGTAGTTGGGATGCATCGGCTTTTTTGTGGAGTATATGGGATTAAGGCTTGCAGCATCCCACGATCGAGGTTTTCTCAAGTATTTGGAATTTAGGGTTTCTACGAGAGTATAGTTTTAGGAGTTTAGATTTCGAGACCAGAGAGAGTCCGAGGGCTTCCCCCTTGTATGATGAACTGCTGTTCAAAGGAACAAGGAGCTACGTGATTCACGGTGAGCTTGTAGCACCTCGAAGATGATGATGATGCTACATGAATAGCTTGGCTGGCGGTTTAGGGTTTCAGTTTTAGGGATTAGGGTTTAGGGTTTAGGGCTTAGGGTCAACGACAACTACATCTTCAACAGAACCCACTTAACTTGGCTTAACCATCTTCCTTCGGCGAGAGCCCACACCACCAGATCATCGCTAAAGACATGCACCATAGCATGGTGCGACAAGCTCACGATGTTCTAGCAATTTTTACACAGTATAGCTATCCGTGTCGAAAAATACGTCGAAATAAAGCAGCCCAGACACCAAAAAAAAAACAAGAGCTTCCAAAATCATTCAGAACCTTCCTTCTTTTAACCATTGATCAAAAGAGCTTCCAAATCATTCAGAACCTTCCTTTCTTTTAACCATTGATCTGTTTTGGGTCCGATGAAACAGGACAGAAAGAAAAAAAAACAAGACATTTGAAAGGGGCTAGGGCTACTACTATGTGTTTTCGAAGCTCGGAGAGACTGTATTTCGGCGAAACAACCAGGTTTTCCAACAAGGGAGAATGGAGATCTGCAAAGAGAGAGCTTTCTCCCTGAAATCAATGAGGTAAAAAAACAAGACATTTGAAAGGGGCTAGGGCTACTACTATGTGTTTTCGAAGCTCGGAGAGACTGTATTTCGGCGAAACAACCAGGTTTTCCAACAACAAGGGAGAATGGAGATCTGCAAAGAGAGAGCTTTCTCCCTGAAATCAATGAGGTTTGCGACCGATGGCTTGGCCACAAAGGATGGCATTGGAGGGGATAGGCGCCTCGTTGAGGAAGGCATGAGGCGGCATGGGCACCTTCAAGTAGAGCTGTTCACCAAGGTAAGATCGCTCCCACACTTGCGATCGAATGTTCCATAGCCCCACGTTGTCGAGCTCCATCATCACAGCTGTCCACGAGCCCGGATATACCTGCGCAATGCAGAGAATGTTTTCATTTACCAAAACACCAAGCGCATTTCGCACAGAGCCTTCGCAAAACCCTAAACCCCAATAACCCTAGCTAGACATGATGTAAAAACATCCATGGTGGTGTGCCCCGCAGCATGCCGCACGTTCCACCGACAAAATCTGAGATTGAAATTCATTGTTTGCTTTCTTTCCATATGTTCTTCCATTAATTACCTGAAATGTGGATCTAGCTACCCCATCCATGAGGTTGTACTCTCCCCTGCTTCTGGCACTCCATCTCCCCCCATCGAAGCTGCACCAACAAAAGAAAACTGGAAATTTTGACAAGAAAAACAGGATTCCAATCGATTCACAGCTCCTATTTTATTCGAGATTATTTGGCCCAGGCAATCGAAAACATCTTTCATTTTTTACAGGAACGCATTCCATTCGCATTTCGGTTGCTCACCCAGCCACGAAAGCTGCGTATCCATCGATGTGCCAGCTTTGCACGATGCTCTCGTCATTCTGGAAAATGATCTCCAAGAAGCCCCTAAAGTCGTGAGACAGGATAGAAGCTCCGAACGACAGAGAATTGCCACCGCTCGGCGATGCAGGGAAATTCGTTGAGAAAACCCCGCCGATGTTGAAATAATCTGCAAGTTTTATCGGGGTGGCCGGGTGCACAAACGATATTCCGTTCGCGCCATACCGTTGTTTCCCATTCACTATCCCACCCTTCCCTTCAATGATGATTGTCTTCGTGACATTGATCATCCCATAATGGAAAGAGCCTTGTGGATTAGGGCGAGCAGCATTGGCGGTCAAATTCCGTCTGCATAAAAGGAGCGAGAATCATGTCGATATGTAACAAAACAGAGCTTGAAATGCAAATTGCAGGGCTGATGGGATTGGCTTCGCTGTACTCTAAAAGGAATCTATATGACTCAACATTTCTTTACTATGCACAAAACACAGAAAGATTCTCACTTAATTTTGTTATTTTTTGTTACTTTGGTTTATCTCCCCCTCACATTTATAGCACAAAAATTGCCTGGCTACTACATTTATTCCCTATTTTCATATGGTTTCCACGTGCTACTTTTACAAGTAGGCAGCATTGGAACAGTTGACTGTTTCTTGAGTTTTTCTGAACAAGTCTTACCTGATTGTTCGTGCTTGATTGATGGAGTAGTCAATCTCAATGGTGGGACCGGGAGGCAATGGTCCCGAGACCTTGGATCCAGAGTTTGAATAGTGAATTACACCGATGCCGTTTAACACCGGTGTTATGAACCGGGAGCTGGCAACCATGTAATAATCTGCTGGAGATTGTTTCATCGTCACGAGCACGGAGTAGCATTGCCCGACATGGATGTCGAGATTGTCGTAGGCGTTTTGCTGCGTATGGGATCCCTCGGTCTCAACAACTGTGAGCTTGTGTTTGGCGATTCGGAAGTTGAGGGAAGTGGCTATACCCACATTGCATACCCTCAACCGGTATGTCTTACCTTGATCTACAGTGATGAAGGTCCCAAATGGACCCTTACCATTGATCAAGATGCCATCAGGAGCACCAAGCGTGCCTGCTCCCTTGTCTAATTTCGCTTGCAAGTCCTGTAATAAGCACACCACCAGAAGACACAGCAATCAGTTATGTGCCACAATGCAGCCTCTTACTTATGTGAACCAGCAACTGCCACTGAATGGAGTTAACGCCAAGATGCTAGTTTCCTAACTAGCATGTGGTACCATCAAGTTCAGCAGTGTCAATGAGTTATGTGCGACAATGCAGCTTCTTTACTTATGTGAACAAGCAATCAAACAGAACTAACACCCAAATGGTGTTTGTGCTAAGGAGCTTGTCCCTAGGTAGCATGTGATAGCATTGAGCTAAGCAGTGCCAATGGATCCAAGTGTAGCTGCTCTACCTGAAGAGCACACCTTAAGTTTTTTTTGTACAAGATGCAATCTTCACAGCTTAAACAACGATGCCAAGATGCCATCTTTACGGCTTAACGATGTGGCACACCGACAAGTTCAACACATTGTTACCAATGCGAAAAAGAGAAAAGATAAAGGAAAAAGAAAAGTGGAGGGGCTAGATATGGAGATAGAACTCACAGCGTGATTCGTGTTGTACCAGTCACCGATGTGTACAAAGAACTCTCCATTTGGTGCAGGGTAAGGGAGGGGGATGATGATCCGATTATCGATCTTGAGACCACCGAAGCCACCAGCCGACTTGAGGAATCCAGTGCTGGGAAAGTAGAAGTAGGTTCCAATTTGATCCTTTACTTGGAATGTATACGTAAAATTGTGCCCTGGAAGGATTGGGCAATTCGTGCCAAGAACACCATCTTGCCAACACGTCCGGCGTTGCCAGATGCCATTCCTATATACACCAAAAACACCGAAAGATTATCCCAATGTTATTTTCTTGTATCTGGGTTTTCAAATTCTGTCTAATACCTTGGGCTATGTGACTCCTATTTTGATCTAGAAATTAAATGGAGCAAGGCTCATCATCAGGTATCTCCGAGAAAAAGGAAATCATACCATGTGAACAGAAGAGGGCGATCGATGTTGTTGAAGACGTTGATTTGCAAGATGACATTCGTCACGGTGCTTATTTGCGGACCTGGGAACTGCCCATTGATGAGGAGGACCTGGAAAAGAGAGAACATTTCAGCACATTATTCTGCCATCACTGTAGCCCATAGGAGAACAAAACCTCCATCACAAATGATGGGAAAACAAAAAAGATGGAGGGGAAGAACAGAAGAAACTGCACAAGAGCATTGTCTGCACAAAATCTCCATCACAAATGATGGAAAACAAAAAACAAGGAGAAGAAGAAGAAGAAGAAGATTTAAGCTTAGTAGACAGAAAAAAAACTGCACATGAACATTGCCTGGCGATTTTCCAATGATGGGAAACAAAAAACTAGGGGGAGGAGAAGAAGAAAAAGCTTGAGAGACAGAAAAAAACTGCACATGAACATTGTCTGCACAAAATCTCCATCATAAATGATGGAAAACAAAAAACAAGGAGGAGGAGAAGATTTTTAAGCTTAGTAGACAAAAAACTGCACAAGAACATCGCCTGCGTACGCAGTTAACACGACTTACTACCTTCTTCCCTTCAACCCTAGGATTTACAAGGCTTTCTTTCCCAACACATCAAATCCAAAATTGTGGTCCAAATTTGTACTCTCATATGTAGGTATTCCGCAGATGTATATGTAGCAATGGCTTCCTCGACCAGAAACTCCACTCGAACGGGAAACCCTAGGAATGTGTCAGAGCTATTCGATCAAGAAAGCCTACCTGTTTCGGAATCCCGAGCGGCGAAGCAATGCCGTAAGTCACGCTCCACGTGATGGGCTGTACCGCATCTTCAGCGCTCACTCCCCACAACCGGTCTCCATCTCCGCGGCTCACCACATCGCCTCCGCCGATCGCGAGGCTATGGCAGCTCACATCCGCCGCGAGGCGGAGGATCGATGCGACAGAAGCTGCCACCAGCACCGCCCACAGGGCAAGCTGCATTGTCCTTCTGCCCACCATAGGAGCGGCGGAGCGGTGTGGAGGCTAGATTATGGTTTTCAAGAACCACAAAATGTGACTCACAGAAGAAGAAGAAGAAGAAGACGGTGAAGAAGAAGAAGAACAACAACAACAACAAGACGACGGTGAAGAAGACGATGGTGAAGATGAAGACGCAAAAGCAGGAATCACAGGAGAATCGGAAAGATAAAGACGAAGGTGGAGAGCACTAGGCCAAAGGAGTGCAGCAGATAAAGGAAGGGGAAGGAGGAAGGAAGGGGAGTGAGCGAAGAAGCCCTTTTCTAGGCTCCAGTAGTAAAGAAGAACCCACAAACGGAGAAACGCGTTTTGGCAGGTTGAAACACAGCTCAGGCGCCGAGCTCCCATGGCTAACTCGACCCTAGTCTCTGTCTGTATCTGCGTCTTTCTTCTGCTTTGCAGGGATGAATTGTATCTATACGGTGCAGATACGCGGGTATACGGCCCGCATACGTACGCCAGGCCGCATACGGTGCACCCTTGTACGGTCTTGTATACGGTCCATCTACGTTCTACAACCCTAAGCCCTGACCTTTGCCCGAATCGAGCCCCAAACCCTAAAAAAAACCGCTTCGGCCGAATCGAGAACTCGAATCGATCGTATCAACAAATGTTTGCCTGGAAAAAAACGGGAGCCCGACAGATCGATTCCGGCGCAGATTGCAGCGATCCGTTATTCGTGATAGTACAGGATCAGTTTTGCGTCTGGATTACAAACTGAATCGGGAACTCGAATCGACCGTATCAGCAAATGTTTGCCTGGAAAAAAACGGGTGCCCGACAGATCGATTCTGGCGCAGATTGCAACGATCCGTTATCCGTGACAGTATAGGATCGGCGTTGTGTCCGGATTATGAACTGAATCGAGAACTTGAATCAATCGTATCAGCAAATGCTTGCCTGGAAAAAAACGGGAGCCCGACAGATCGATTCCGGCGCAGATTGCAGCGATCCGTTATTCGTGACAGTACAGGATCGGCATTGCGTCCGGATTACTGACCGGATGCGAAGCTCGTAAACGACAACGGACTCGGAAGACAGGGAACTACGATGGTCCCTTGAACCCTAACACCCTAAACCCGAAGGATCCGACCCTTTGGCCCTGAAAAACGCTTGGGCTGCGAATCGAACTCGGATCGATCGCATCAGCAAACGCCTACAACAACGGGAACACGACGGATCGATTCGGGCGCAGATCGAGCGTTGTTGCATCACATCATCCGTGATGGTACAGGATCGGTTTGTGCCCGGATTACAGAGAAATGCGAAGCTCGTAGACAGCGACAGACTCGGAGGACAGAGAAAATACGGAGAAGACGGGAATTATATCTGTTGCCATGAGAATGTTCATGCTTCGTAACGAGCAGAGCACAACGCAGCGATAAAAGACACAACCGTATGATGTCATTCCCCGAGATACCAGAATAAGATGGCAACTAGCCAAATACTCCTTACGAAACCCGTATATTTCTCTCTTTCAGATTCCGACTTCATCCGCCAAATCTGGTAATGGAAATTTGCGTTCTCTCCAGATAATAACCCTAACGAGTACATGCATTACCGAATCAAACTGACCGAAGAGCAAGATACTAGAGAGGAACACATCAGACTAAGAGTGTTTAAACCACAACAACCTCGATCAAAGGACAGAAGATGAAATACAGAGTGCCATGAATGCCCCATACCGCAAATCATCATCTAGGATCTAATGTCAGCTCACCAATAGAGTTTTCACATCGTCTCAAGATAATCATAATGAAAAGATGTATTTTTACATATAAAACATCCGTGGCCTATAGAGAATCACTCACCATGGCAAATGAATCCCTGGAAACACCACAAACTAGTAAAGAAAAGACTCTTCATACCTCCAACAAACTAGTAAAGAAAAGACTCTTCATACCTCCAAAATGGTGTAACTGGTGTTGCATAGAAAACACTATTCTTCATACCTCCAAAAATGGTGTTGGTGTTGCATAGGAAGCACTCTTCAAAATGCCGCGGTTGGGGCTAGTTAGGGCAAAAACACCAAAAACACAACAGCTTCATCACAGATGATGATGATAAATATAAAAAACTTTAGTCCAACTCACTCCATCAGAGCTTCCAATGCGGGATCGAATTCCACATGAACAATACGAAGCCTCGTCTTTTATTAACTTCCATCTGGTTATAGCATGTATATATATATATATCAATGTACAACTCCAGGGGAATACAGAAGCTCTGTATCATTATGTTCTATTCAATTGACCAGAATATCCAATGAAGCAAGATTTACAAAATCTTCAAATCTGCCTCTCACAAGCCGGGAAGTAAACCGCCAGCGGGCGCTACACAGGAGATATCCGATGATTACATGATGCCACCAAGACCTCCATTCCTTGAAGAAGATCACCAATCTGCAAGGGTTCTGTTTGATCGAATCAGAAAACCAAGATCTCCAATCCTTGAAGAAGATCCCCAATCCTTGAAGAAGATCCCCAATCCTTGAAGAAGATCCCCAATCCGCAAGGGTTATGTTGGATCGAATCAGAAAACCAAAAGAAAAGCAGTATATCCAACTCTATCTAGATATTGCATCTAGTAGATGCTGCCAAAGGAAACCTTCTCCTTTGCATGTCATATATGTATTCTGTGTATACGGGTGAATGTTATACATGTCCATGGAAATCATATCTTCTTCCCATCCCAAAAAATGTGTCAAAAATATGAATACGTTGATACATTAGTGTGTGTGTGTGTATATCTGTGTATGTGTATACCGCACGCTGACCTTCTAAACATCTGAAGAAGAGTGTTGGCACACATTCAAGTTGTTGAATCTGATTCTGTTCTGCTAAGTTAATCTATACAGATATAGCATTCTCATATCAGGTTGTAGCTCTCATATCTCATATGAAGGAGTGGTCCGGATATCTCATGCACAAGGCTTCCTATATGTCCAGCTGGTGATGGGCCTTTGAACCCTTCTGTAATAGCATCCTCAACACAACAATGGAATGATGACAGAGATGACACTTTGCTGCTCTTGCAACTGGCGCAGTGGTAATGTTGGCTCACACCTTTCTTTACGCTACCATCTTCGCTTTTATTGCTGTATATGCGAGCATGCTCTGATGTTTGAAACATATTTATGGTATCAGGTGACCAGGTTTCTCCTACCATATTCTGAAATTGCCCCACCTTCTCATAAGCCCAGGGATTGCCCGAGATAATATCTGCTTTTGGAAATGCGTTTGCGGTGCCCCAGCTCTTGTGCATATCATGGATCCAGCTTAACCCCTTGCTCTTATACATACCTAAATGTACGGATTCATGCAGGGGTGCTTTGTAAATGTTCTGCTCTGGAAGAAAAGTATTTGGAAAACTGTTGACAACACTGAAACCGTTCAAAGCATTGTATCCATTCAATCCACTCAACAGAGCATGAAATGCATGCATGTCATTGAATCCATTCAACGAGTTCTGGCGGTATCCCAGTTCTGCTTGCGATAGGGCAGCGATGGAAGAGTATGGTTGTAGATCTGGGCCATCAGTCCTCATTGAGAAATCCATGCCATATGCTCTGGTGTCTGAGAATCGAGAACCAGAGGACTGAAGCTGTTGTAGAATCTCGTTACTGCCTTTGTAATGGTCAGTGGCATGCACGTCTCCATTCATAAGTACGCCTTGCTGAGGAAACACAGAAGGGCTTGTCCTCTTGAGTATCACAATCTTCTCAGATTTGGCAAGCTCTTCGCCTTCAAACATCCTCAGATCTGGTTTGCGTAGAGCAGGTGCAAAATCGAGCGGCTTCGCTTTGAATCGATCATTCTTATCCACAAGAAATTCATCAATATGGCCCTTATCTCTCATCCAATCATCGTCCCTCGGGTCTCTTTCTCCAGCCCATTTCCTCGGACCCTTTCTTTCTCTTTTTGGTTTTTTCAAAGACACTAAGAAATATGCATTGCTCTCCTTGTGATTGGTATGTTCGCTACGAAGCATGCTGAAATTCGTATGGGCAGTGATAGGGACACGTATCCAGATTGGGTCCGATCCGATTGCTGCCCTTCTTCGGAAAATGAACGAGGCCAATAGCTGATTCGGAGGGAAACCCATTTTTTGGCTTAGCTGAGATTGGAACCTCTTGAAATTCAAGAGCGAATTCACATCCACAAACCCCTTGTCTTGCTGCTCGATGCCATCGAAGAAGAATATCGGGATAGGTGTCGGATAGTTATCCATCGATGGATGAAAAATGAAGGATCTTTGCTGTACCATTAAAAGAGATAGGAATGAGATTTAGCAATAGAACCACTCGGGTAATAATCAAAATGCAACGCAAACACACACACACACCCAGCAGATGAAAAGATCAGCAAATAACTGAGAAAAACACAAGCAAAATACATACAACGTAAACAGCAAAACCGAAAGGGGGAACCAACTCTCGCAAGGGAGAAAGAGCAAAAAATGGAACTGGTCCACAAGGAAAACACCAGAATCAAGCAAATAAAAAGCAAAACAAAGGGCAAAAAACATTAGAATCGAGAGCAAATGGAATGAAATCAAGAAAGAGAAAAGAACATGCGTCACATAAAATTAGTTTTCGAGTAAAAGACTCAATCGAGACATCCATAGACAAGAGGAAATAATAAAGATGCAGAAAAGGAACATATGCAATAAAAGACACGAAGAAGAAGAACAACAAAAACACTCAAATCACAAGCAAATGGATTCGAATCAAGAAACCGAGGAAAAACAGGCATAACACTAGATAGGTTGACGGATAAAAGAAATAATTACAATCCACACATGGGATTGGGGGATCCTCGGTCGATCATATCCGCCAAAAGAGACGAAATACCAGCGATGCACGACCGGAAAAGATGCAACAGAAGAGAAGAAACGGTGAAAAAAAATTTAAAAAAACAGAAAAGAAGGCGGCGTTGTCGTTGTTGCTGTAGATACCCCGACGACAACAGAAGCAGAGGCAGCAAGCAGGCTAGCAGGGTAGAGCATACCTGGAGGGCAGGCGATGGAGGGGCCTTGTTCCCGTCTTTTTCTTGGGTCTTTCTGGCTCGTGGGAGCTCCTGCGCTTGCGCGGGGGCGGATCGACGGATCGATCGATCGATCGATCGAGGAGAGGATGGAGATGGAAGATCGATACGATTCGATTGATGGGTCGGGTCGATCGAATCGATCCGATCCCGATCCCGATCCCGATCGGTCGAAGGGGGAGGAGGAAAGGCAGAGAAGAGAAGAGAAGAGAAGAGAAGGGAAGCTCTGTATCTAAATACTCTTCTTCTCTATTTTTTGGCATTTGGACTTCTATTATTTCCAAGCCTCTCTAAATTTAGTTCTAAAATTTAGAGGAGATTCAGAGGATGAAAAAAAGCAGCTCTTGCAGTTGGTTTTCTTCTTCTTCTGAAAGCTTTGCAAAAGCAAGTAATTCTGAAAGCTTTTGCGGAAGCCTGAAGATTTGATGAGAACTCATTTGGAAGAGCTTTTCCTATGGGCTTTTGATTTTCCTGCATCTGTCGTTCCGACAGCAGCAGCAAACAGAAACTGCAACAGCAGCAGTCTAAATTTTAGAGGAGATTCAGAGAGAGGGGAGGGGAGGAGGGGAAAAGCTCTTGCAGTTGGTTTTTTCTTCTGAAAGCTTTG
>JBBBWG010014013.1:0-18158 GCA_037176905.1 Azolla pinnata
GGCGTCGCGGCGACGCCGGGCGGATCGTTCCGCAAGGCGCTCAACGACAGCATTGCCCGGGGCCTGTTGCAACGGGTCCCGTCGTGGTCCACGTTCCTCTCGGGCGGCTCCCCGGCGGCGTCCGCCTCCGCCGCCGCTTCGGACCGCTGGATGCTCGACCTCTCGGAGCTCCTCGTCGGCGAGCGCTTCTTCGCCGGCAGGCACAGCCGGCTCTACCGCGGCGTCTACAAGGGCGCCGCCGACGTCGCCGTCAAGATCATCCACCCGCCCGACGGCGACGGCGACGGCCCGCTCGCCGCCCGCCTCCGCCACGGCTTCGCGCAGGAGGTCGCCGCGCTCTCGTGCTTATGCCACCCGAGGATCGTCAAGGTAACGAAACGAATCGCTCCGGGGGGTTTTTAAAACGAAACAAAAAAAAAAACGCCAGAATCCGGAACGGAAGATCCGGCTGGCTACGATCCGATCCGCCTTCTTTTTTTTTTTTTCGGCCGCGTGTCCGGAGTGTGTATTTAAAGCCGCGACGGAACCCCGCGGCGCGAAACGGGATTCTCGCGTTGCGTGCTCTCTGCAGTTTGTCGCGGCTTGCGAGAAGCCGCCCGTGCTGTGCGTGGTGACCGAGTACCTGCCCGGCGGCTCGCTCCGCGCGTTCCTGAGCCGGCGCCGCGGCGAGCCCCCGCCCCTGCACGACGCCGTGCGAATGGCCCTCGACGTCGCCTCCGCCATGGAGTACCTCCACCTGAAGGGCCTCGTCCACCGCGACCTCAAGTCGGAGAACCTCGTCCTCGCCGCCGACGGCGGCGTCTGCGTCATCGACTTGGGCGTCTCGCGCTTCGCCGACTCGGAATGCTCGCGCTCCCAGCGCAGTGCCGACACCGACGACGACCCCGGCACGTACCGCTGGATGGCGCCCGAGATGCTCCGCCTCCTGCCCTGCTCCCGCAAGGTCGACGTCTACAGCTTCGGCATCGTGCTCTGGGAGCTCCTCACCGCCCTGCTGCCGTACGAGGATCTCACGCCCATCCAAGCCGCGTTTCTCGTCAGCAACAAGGTGAGCAAAAAATGAAATCTCTCAAATTCTCTGATTGTTGCAGGAAGGCATCCATGAATATATACGTGCGCTTCTTCGTTTCTGAGCAAGTGAAAGCTGTGGCTATCGTCAATCGTCCCCTCTGGCCTTTCAAGGCCATTGGGGTGTTCTCTCTATCTGGCCCCATCGGGGTGTTCTCTCTATCTGGCCTTTTTAAGGCCATTGGGGTGTTCTCTCTGTCTGGCCTTATGAGGCCATTGGGGTGTTGTTCTCTTCAATACCTAATTATACTGTCTTTACTACATAAACCAACTTTTTTAAGTATTTGCAAATATGTCCCCACCTTGCCACTGCTGCACTTGCATCCAGAGATAGTGTACAACAACATCTTCTTTGCATCTTTGGAAGGGCTCTCTTCTCAATGAGATAATGCTCGTTCTCTCGTTTTGCAGGAGATGCGGCCCCCGATCCCTCCCAGCTGCCCTCCCCAGCTTGAAGCTCTGATGAAGCAGTGCTGGTCCACGGACCCCGATGCCCGCCCCGAGTTCTGGGAGATACTGAGGGCGCTCAATGTGTTCCAACGATCCCTCGACCATACCGACGTCGTTCTCACCTTCGACTCCCCGCTTCATGAGCGATGCCTGCCATCCTGGTTAGATTCATGACATATTACCAGAACTTCAGATCGACAATGTACAAAACATACATCATCATCCCCCATTAGAAGCCCCCCCCCCCCCCAATTCATTTTCTTCTCGACATGTAGAGAAAGGGCAATTTTTTTTGTTTTCCATTTTCTTTCGATCCGATTGGCTCCATCAAACTCGTACAAACAGCTCATTCCTCCCAATTGCGAGCCGGCAACTCTTCGCCACATTCAATTGTGTAATGGTCCATTGACCATTTCAATCTAGAATTCAATCTTTTCCAATGTAGTTTCGGCATCTTGTTGACCACCTTTACAAGCTATAGTTCAAGTATTTGTCATCCACTGGTCATCAACAACCAGATTTGCAGCTTGTTTAATGTGATGATGCCATCGTAACCACATGCTAGATGTGAAACGGTATATATATATACATAATCGGTTGACCATGATAAAATATGCCGGTTTAATGCATGTTTTGCTTACATGCCGCATGTGCCTGATTTGCATTTGCTCATATGATCGATTAGGTCAACAAGCAATGTCAGATCAAGTAAGAACAGTCCGCACAACCATAAACATAAGAAGAGAAAGAACAGGCCAAATTTGGCGATTTTCCGAAATTGCTTGACATCAATTAATTCTCAAACCATTAGAGATAAAGACCTTGATCTATCATCACCTCATATGTCACTCTTGAAAATCAAAGGAAGATGTCATAAAGCTCTAAACCAATGGTAGAGTCATAGGAAGCTGTCGTCGTATTACTAGTAAGCATGATTTAACCTGCATGTTTTCTCTAGAATTGCCTGGAAGACATACAACTGTAGAAAGCCCTTTTGTGTAAGTGTTGAGTTAATAATGTCACCTACAAGCCCATGTCCTCAGTATATTGCAAACAGCGAAAGACACTCGTTATAGTATATTGCAACTAACAAAGGGCATTCTTGAGAGTTTTCAAACAATCTACTCCTAGACTATGCATAAATCTAGAAAGAAATTGACAACCGAACATGTACAACTAACAAGGTAACTCATGCTTCGAGGGAACTTATCAAAGGACTTAGCACTATCATTGGCTTCACCTATTTGTCAATGGACGAGAAAGCATTATCATGCAAGTGGGTTTTTACGAGTATAAATCTATACAAATGATAGTGCTCCTCCAAACTACAAAGCACACGTTAAGAGCGAAAGGTTTCAAGCAAGAACAAGGAGTTTGATTGACAAAATGTTCTCTCTGGTAGTTCAGATGACGACATTCTGCACGTTGCTTGCATTGGCCACAAATCACGACTTAGAATTAGTCCAAATGGATGTAAAAATTGTTTTTGTGCATGGAGATCTTGATTGATGGAACAACCAAAAGGCTATTAGTAAGTCTCAAGCAAAGAACCGCAAGCACCCGGAACCTTTACTACTACGTATCATTTCTGGGACTATAATCTGGGAATGCCCGCCCACATTGTAAGAGCCCCCATATGAGGATCTACTAATGAGAAAACAATATAAGGGATAAGATTAGAGAGAAGAGAATGGTTTAAGAGCGGCTGATTATCCACACCAACCACCCCCGAGCGAAGGATTGAAGACTAATCCAAAGCATTACCTGTGTCCCCATAGCACAGACGATTGATTACCTTGGATATACCTCGGAAGCTGACAGATACGAATCCGATGACCAAAGAGTGGAGCCTCACTAAGAGAGAGAGTCTTTGCAGCTTCTCAAGATGATGTAAAGAAAGGAGGTAACTAATCCCCCTTTATATAAGTAAAATTCCCAGGGCTCCTTGACCACTAGGTGCATTCACACTTGTCCAATGACTATATGGGTTTGTCCCAGTCCTAAGATAACTAGTTTCCCACTTATTCTAGCTACCCTTAAACCATTTAAATTAGCCTTATTAGCTGCCTATAACAACCCACGTGCCGATCGAAGCGCATATGTCTCTCTATGAGCACCGATTTTTCCGATTCTTCCCACTCCGATTCTGATTCCGACTCCGGTTCTTGACACATGATACAACCAAATCAGTAATTTCTCATGTTCAAATTGCTTCCATGTAACAACATGGTCCATCATGAATCATTGGTTCATGTACATATGTACATTTCAATATGTAGCCATAGCTCCAAGAACAAACAGGCTGAGAAGAAGAAGAAGAAGAAGAAGAAGAAGAGGACCCTCTGTTCCTCTGCACAGCTCCTCTTATGATTCATCCCTGCAGCAGAGATGATTTGATCATGGGGGTGGTCCTGGTCCTGCCCATTTTCTGGCTTTCCATGACTACAGCTTAGCTTGCTCTGCTCTGCTCTGCTCTGCTCTGCTCTCTTGTGCTCTGTTTCCAGCACCAATCTCAGGATTAGGATGATGATGATGATGGATTGGGGAGGGAGGACTCAGGAGGTCAAACTAGTTGCAAGAAGTTCTTCTACAGCCTCCATGGGATAGGTCTTTCTCAAGCATGAGAAACCCCTTCTGCGACCTCTATCAGCTGCTTAAGCAGGTTGGAGTAGCTCTTCTTCAATTCGCGCATACATGCATTAGGGTTTCACTGGACCATGCCTTCTTTCTCTGTGTGCTACACTACAGATCGAGGAAGAAAAAGGTGGGCCAAATTTGGAACTAAGCGAGGCCATCCGTGCGTGCAATGTTGATACAACTCAGACTGTAATTTTGCGTCGTTCTAGTGGGAAGCATTGCAGTTTGATCATCATCGTCTTCATGCAGACGGATCCGAAGCATTTCCATAGCTCAAGGCCACACTTCTGGTATGTCATATGCTCTCAATTCGGCCCTTTGTTTTGAATCTCCTTACCTGTAAAAGACTGTACTCTATGTTGCTTTAATGCGAAAACTTGTGCGTTGATGTTGAGCTGCTGAAATTTCTTAGAATAAATCGTGCGTCGATGTTGATCTGCTGAAATTTCTTATTTGTGCGAGCTACGGATTCCTACGGTCTATGAAATTTGTTTTATATCTCTCTGCTCTAACGGCATGCCTATCATAGTTAAAAATGTGATATTGAAAATGCTATCAAGCCCCAGGAAAAAACCAGAATGCCAACACCCAGGTAGTGCATCTAAGCGTGAAAGGCAGCAAACTGATGGACCAAGGCTTTTTCTTTTCTTATAATGTGGTTTTTTTCACTACCTGATCTGTTCTTGAATTGAAACATGTAATGGAATCAGGTTTGAACATGTCCTTTCTTATGCCAACTATTTGGCGTATTAGATGTTCAATCGTCCATTTGTATGTGCATATGATTATCCTCTTTCGTGTTTCGCATGTTGTTCTTATCAAAACTGAACTTTTGTACTGCCAAATCTGATGGTTTTTGCTACCATTCACACTTTACCATATTTGTGTAGCCATTGTTCTCACCAGCTTATCTACGCATCTCCATAACCATCACCTCTTCAAGCGTTATCTCTTTTTTTCCCCTCAATCATGAGGTTGTCAGACATCGAAATTCTATCTTTCACGTTTAGATTCTGCAGTCTATCTTTTATCCATCCATCTTTACATTTAGAGTCTGCAGCCTATGTTTTCTACCATTCTGTTCTTGTTCTTTTTTAGCAATTACTTTGAGGTTCTTAGACATCCAGAGCAAGTTTACTGGATGTATCCCGTTGAACCTCATCAAAGCAGAACGTTTCTTATCATTGAGATGGATAGATGCAAGCTTTTGTGGTTAATATCTTGATTTCAAGCTTAAAGCTGCATGATTTGTTATTCATTCCTTGTCTCTCCAAGTATCATGTCATTTCTGGTGGAATGGTTAGCCAATTCTTTTCATGTGCTAATTTCATTTGCATTCTTCTGGAAGCAGAAGCAGAGGCAACTAAAGAAACCATAAGAGCGTCCCTAAAGCTAGTGCCATGCGGCTTAGACTCCAAAACTTCATATTGGGTGCACTTGGCATCTTCATGGTATTAATGCTTCATCCATCCCTGCTATGTCCCATGGAATCTTTCCAATTATTCCTTTCCCTTTCATGTAAAAAGGTACTCCACTTTCTCTGACATGCCTTGCCTTAACATCTTTTTCAGCTCACACCTAACAATCATTGCTACAACCTTATCTCTAAAGGTGACCAATGTCAGCTTCCACCATCAGGTGTGCTTTTGTTTCAAGTGACAGTTTTTACATAATTTTAGTTCAGATCCTCTATCAATTATAGATTTGTTTGCATTTGTTCATGCTTAGTAGCACTATTATAAATAAAAAATAGCAATTCAGTAATTGATGAGATTTAAACGAATTTGAAGCTTGAACAAATGCATATAAATATATGATTGATGGCACCAAGTATGAGGGAATATCCCACGGCCATTCATGGCTATTTGTCATAGTTTAAGCACAAGATTAGTTGTTTACTTAGATAAATCCATTATATTCCATATGATTGAAAATATGCCCAATATCGGTTATTGCTGTCTCACATCGTATCATATTTTGTAGAGAGCATGCATTCACATCTTTATAATAATCGGGATGGATTTTCACCTCATTTTAGCTGCATGAAATATATGGAGTATGTCCACATCTCCCATCGCGCTATCAAATGACAAGCATATACGGATTATTGCATCTCTTATCAAGGTTTTCCACTTTTAACTAAGAAATAAAACCGTCATTTAGTCTAGATTGAACATAGTGGGGTAAACTTAGTTTATGGCCTAATCCATCTGTAGAATTTTTTGGGTTCTCCCAAATCTATGCGTTGTGGGGCTTGGCAAAAATCTGCAATTTATTTAGGGTTTATGTGAATACAACTGAGGTGACGAACGATCAAAAGTTAAAACCAATTAATTGGCATTGCAATTTCATTTTGTTCTTTGGACCATTCTATGTATTTTTTATTACAGCCATAGAAACTCGAATAAGCTGCAAGCTTTTGCCACTCCCCATGCCGTGCAGATTCGAGAAGACAATCAGGTCGTGAACTATGTTTACCTTGATCAATTCACTTTAGAAAGATGATAAATTCTTTTCATTCAGAAGGGGAAAACATTTTATATATATTCTTGCCATTCTTATAGGTCAATGGAAAGTGTAACATACTCTATGTATTCATCGTACTGGAATGAGATGAAAATCTAGGTCAATTACATGTATATGTAAAAGCGTGCTACAATATATAATAAAATGATTAGAAACAGCAATGGCCGTTCTTGGGTATATTTCAGTTGAATCAAACATAAAGGAGATGGAAAGTAAACATCGAATCTTGTCATGGCAAATAGACATCAATAGCTGTGGGATCCTTCACACTCGTGCTATTAAGCATGGGAAACCAGACCATGCACTCATCCTGTGCCAAAAGATTAAACAGGAGTCTTTTGCATGTATCAGTGCTCGAACCATCGTCGCTTCACTCAAAGCGTGTGCACAGCTCAAAGACTTGGAAAAAGGGCTTGATATACATGCTCATATTCTCGGCATCGGATTGCTCGAAGAAAACCATGTCATTGGCAATAGCTTGCTTAACATGTATGCTAAGTGTGGATCCTTTGGAAAAGCAAAACAAGTGTTCGGCAAGATCTTGAATAGAAATGTTGTCTCGTGGACAGCGTTGATCTCTGGACATACCGAATATGGACATGATCTAGAAGCGCTCAGCTTCCTTGAACGAATGCGTTTGGAAGGAATCGTCCCTAATTCAGTAACATTTGTTTCTTGTTTAAAAGCCTGCACTAATCTGGGAGCCATAATCAAAGGTAAAATGCTACAAATAGAGATTGAGGCGCAAGGGTTGTCGGACAATAACCTTTTTGTGGGCAGCGCTCTAGTTGACATGTATGCCAAGAATGGTGATTTTGAAGGAGCGCAAGAAGCATTTCACATATTTCCAACTCGAAATGAAGTCATGTGGAACACTTTAATCACAAGGTTTGTGAAGCATGATTATAATGATAAAGCACTTACATGTTTTGAGCAGATGCAAGTGCAGGGAATCTTGCAAACCACTGTCACTATTATTTCCATATTGAAAGTGTATGGCAACATCAAGGCAATTGATAAGGTGGTTGCAATACATGCTCAGATCGAGAACCAAGGCTTGTTGGAAAACAACATAATTGTCGGGAGTACATTGGTTGATATGTATGCAAAATGTGGTTCTTTCGCTCGAGCTCATCAAGTGTTTGATAAGCTTCTAGATCGCAACGTGGTTTTGTGGACAACATTGATTTCAAGGTCTTCTGAATACGGCCATTTTGAGGCAGCTCTCAATTATTTCGAACAAATGCAGCTAGAAGGCATTCCTCCGAATTCTGTCACATTAATATGCATTTTGAAGGCATGCGGCTACATAGGAGCAAAGGAAAAAGGGCGAGAGATACACAGAGAGATCGAAAGGCAAGGGCTTGTAAGAAGAGAATATGCTGTTGGGAATGCACTGGTCGATATGTATGCAAAATGTGGATCAGTTGTTTCAGCAAAACAAGTGTTTGATAAGCTTCCAATAAGAACCATTGTCTCATGGACTGTCCTCATGGCAGGGTATGCTCAAGTAGGTGATATCCTCAATGTCATAATGATCTTTGAGAGGATGGTGGGTGAGCATATCAAGCCAAACCTCGTAACGTTTGTTGTTCTTCTGAGGGCTTGTAGCCGTACAGGTCTGTTCCACAAGAGCCAAACCTATTTTCAGCTGATGAGCAAAGACTATGGCATTGTTCCAACTCTCAAGCATCATACATGGATGGTGGATGTGTGCGGCCGTGCTGGGAAATTTGACATTGCAGTAGCGATGATTCGCAAGATTCCATTTGGTGCTGACCAGATAGTGTGGAAGAACCTGTTAGGTGCCTGTAGGAGTTGGGGAAATGCAAACCTCGGAAAGCAGGTTTTTCAACATTCAGTGAATAGTTCATATGAAAATGATGCTGTACTGATTCATCAAGATCCCAAAGTCCTTTGCTTGTCGTAGCCAAGAAACCGAAAAGATGCAGCCAAATGACAGGATCCAACCAAAATAACTTTTGCATCTACTTGCTTTCATATGATCCTTACAGTCGATGAAGATGCGCGACTGAGCATTTTAAGCATGTTAGAAGCATTCAGTGGTTCATTGTGGATGTTGTGATGCAAAGACTGGTCTTTCTGTAGATATCTTTTTGATGTCTGGTCAGTAAATCGCTGCATTATGATCTTTGCGCATGCTTTATCAGAAAAACGAGCACTGAGCTAGATCTTTTCAGGACGAGATGTATACTAGCATGAGCCACGAAACTGGTAATCACCAGTGAGATTAGCAGCAACACATCTGATTGCCTATTTTTGCGTGCTATTGCTAATTCGAACATATGCACTTCTTAATCTCGTTGTAAGGGCAGATTGCTTTGTTGTAGCATTTCGGATAATTTCTTACTGCAAAAATGCTCACAAATACATACCTGCATACTGCTCATGTTGGTAGACCGAGTAGCAGACATGTATACATACGAATGAATACTCATGCACAATACAAAATGGACACAAAAACAAGAGCAAATTCGGAACCCGCATCTATACTTGTATCTACTATGCATCTATTGTGTCTACTACATACACATCTATGTTGCATCTATTGTGCATTTATTTGAGCATCTATTTGAGAGGCAGTCTAGCCACGTGCGTGTCTGATCACGTACACATAGTACATGTTTAAACGTCGAAATTAGACACACTTAAGAATGAGACAAAGGAAAGGAGCAATGCTAATAACTTGAAGTGCAAGGCCCATTGGGAGATTGGAAATGTCTGAGAAAATTGCTGAAGAAAGGGAGCTGCCAAGACAAGGGAAATCAATATTAACCTTGTCGAAAGCTCGAATTGGGGTAGCTATTTTATCGAGGAAAATGGTCAATTGATTGACCAAGGACAGAGAAAACCAATTGTTTATTCTTGACTTGAACAAGGTGAATTTAGCAATGTGCGTACATGAGTTTGACTTCAGATGGCGACAAGAGAATGGGCCACAAGAACCTCCAAAAGAACACGCAGAGAAACGTCCCCAGATTGCCAGAGCTGAACAAAAGGAAGATTGATTGATTGTGTGTGAATTCTGAAGTCTTGTTCATGTGCAATTTACTCGGTTTTTTAGAGTCTGTGCGTGTGCACGTGCCCAAAGTACTTTGGTAATTACCACAGAGCACATGTGCATCATGTTCATTTTCATGGACCATCAAAAATCGATGCACGCATGCCGCCAAAGAGAAAAAAAGAGGTTTCAGCCATTAAAGCTTCAGCTAGCTTAGTATTGCAGATGAGAAAAACCATGGACAAATCAAAATTGTCTCTGCAATACGCTATGAAAATCGACTGTTGAGTACGTTCAAAATCAACAGATTGAAAAGAATTTGAGAGCATTTTACATGTCCTTTTACCGACCTTCTAGATTTGCATAATGCATGTCCCGCTCTCTCTGTCCCCTTGTACCTTCTTCATATTCTACTCTCTGTTTACGCCCTCTCTTCTTCGCCGGCAAGCGTGGCTCAATGAGGCCTTGTTTCTGTAGGCTGTTGTATCTCTCCTTGACTAATGCATAGCATCCCTATAAGAGCATAGAGAGTTCGATCAGTTGACTGAAGTGAAGATTCAATCTATATCACGTATATTAAGCTATTACCTTCAATTTACGCAATGATCCTGTGATTTCATCCGTCAAGACTACCTGTAAAGGTTCTGGCTGATACCTATAAAAGTAAAACTCGAAATATTATAACCAGGTTAAGTTTATCTACTTCCAATAAAAATCTTTCCCCATCCTCTACTTGAATCAATCTATCCTCCTGTTCAAGTCTATAATTATAGTTACCCATATTTATAGCTTTCTATAGCAAATAAGGGGTCAGTTGATTACATTGCACTTTCACACCATTTCAAATTCTTCAAGGTCTTCCTATATTTGTACTTTTTCTTAATTTCCTGAGCACTCACCTGTTTTTGCCTAGTCGGGGAGGTCCATTTGCATGTTTCTCTTGCCTTGAAACTGTACGTCGTAGCCATTCCCTCTGCTTCATCAGTTGTTCATCTTCGATAGCTTTTTCTATTTCACTCAACCTGGTCAAAAGTACAATTTAATCTACATCAAAACATGGGATAAAGAGCCATATCCACGCATAGACAAGTACTGGTGTTGAGTCATTTAACACCCTGCTTCATGATGATTTTCTGGAGCAGGGAAAAGTAAATTGCACCAAAGCATGTGAACCAGCAGTATATAAAAGGGCCCCCGCACATGGACTGACAATGGACAAGTACTTATAATGGACGACAGGTATTAGCAGTGTATAAAAAGCCACCTGTACATGGACCAATAATGTATATGCATACTTCTCTCATCTATCAGTTTCCATATTTTGGTGAGTTGGATTGATTACAATCATCCATAAAATGTCACACACCAAATTCCCTGAAATACAATGCAATGTTAAGATACAGCCATGCGTCTGATATGCTTCTTCTCTTGAAAATTGCAAAGAGTGAATCCACCATGTTCTTCACCATGAACTAAAATTTAACAATACATTATGTTCTCAAATCCTAGCAAAAACTTACAATGACATCCATGCAGTCATCCATTAGTTTCTACCAATGACAAAAAGTAATCATGATTGATCTTAAACAATCCATGATGTATGCACCATCATGTTTAAACTGTTACAAAGAAGAATTTTTGCTTGAACTCTAAGCGAATATCATTTCCATTTACAATAGCATGGACCGATTCATACTTTAAACATCTTCATGTATCAATCACATGCAATAGATTCAAACTTTTGATCATCAAAAAAGCATAAGTCCTACATGGTTAAACAAGAAGTTATTAAATGCTTACCGTGTTAGATCTTTCTGAATTCTTGCTCTCTTCTTACTCTCCTCTTCTGTCCTCAACTTTTCTTTTCGCCGTTTCTTCCTATTGAGGTCAGCCCTAGTGAGCTTCTTCACTTTGATGGGCCTAGAAAAGATTTGCACAAGAATATGAGTATGTCAAATATATTAATGTGGACGATATGGTAAAATTTCACAGAAGCACTACCGTGAAACTTCATTATACTCTTCCCCACAGCTAACATCATCTGTGTCGTCTTCTCCAACTTCTAGGAAGTACATCTGCAATTAATTAGGGCTTAAGCAAGCGTACATATTGAACAATGGATGGATGCATCGACAATTGTGATTGATGATTCCACAAATCACCAGCCACACATGGTACCTTCTGAGCCCAAATTTTGTTAGAACTTTCACACCCATTCTTATCACTCGTGACTTCTCAAATGGAAACCTATGTACCATTCAATCACACTCAGCCTCCACAACACAAACACATAAGTTATCCCCCTCTTTTTGTAACATCAAACAGAGCAAGCACATGCCACAGTGAAAATTGACAAGTTGGTGTATACATTACATGCAGGAAGATCTCATTCAACAAAGAGAAGACTTCCACACAATGGAAAAAACATGATTACAATGACCTGGTGCTAGGATCTGAATCATGAAGTTTGGAACAAATCACCTCAGAAGAAGTGGCCTTGCTACACTGAAAGTGCGCACAACTATAAAGTTTCGAAACTAGCACCAAACACCTGCCATGCCAGAAGAATCTCACCTTCTCATGTGCAGGAATGCACAGATGGCAAGGTGCAGTCCACTCATACCAATACATGAGCCAGAAGCCTCACGTGCATTTGCAGAGAACCAATTCTATATCTCTAATCCAGATTCTGTACCAACCACTAGGGGGGTGCATCTAATCAGATCCACACAGTTCAAACCCAGTGGTCAAACTCATTGAAACAAGAGACATACTGACCTGGAGATCATGGGCGCTAAGCACTCGCTCATTCACACAACCTGACCTTATGAGATTCAGAACAACCAAGACTCCAGCAAGACCTCAAATTTTTACTAGACTTTACACCACCTTGCTTGATCAACAAGCCAAGCATGGACATATGCATGCATTCATTTTTGGTATGATAAATTTACTATTTCCCCATTCTCATTATTTATGCAAACCAACAATTAGTTGTCACTCCACATATTTCCAATGACTGATGCACACAAAGATCCAGGATTTCAGATGTTCATTATTGAGGTTTCCTCATCCACATTCAGACTTCTAGCGAAACACATGAATGTAACTTATTTTTCAGTGTATTTTTTATCGGTTTGAACACCCCAATGTTCTACGTATGACAATATTCAAAACATTTAGACTTCACTGTTCTATTTTTAATAAAAGCAGACACTCACATCCTCTTCATCCACAATTGTCCCAGGCAGTGTTCGAGGTATAGGCTTTGGCTCCAACTCTTTCTGATATATTTTCTGCATCTCTTGAGCGACTGCAAGGCCCAAAGCTTCCTAAATGTCACATAAAGACCATCAACACAATTTCTTCTACAGAATTAGTGAATGTTCATAAATCAAGAGATGATTTTGTCTCACCTGATGATCCTCAAAGCGGGGATTATATGAGCATCCAGGTGCATCCACTTCCACAGCCAATACAGACTTGTTTGTCTTAACAAATATTCCAGACAATGTTACAATTTCCCAAAAGAAAAATAAATAAAGATCCTTGAATGACAGGAGCTGATTACCTTTTTATTGGCAGTGCTTCTGGTGTCAATCTTGTCTGCACCCCAGAAGAAAAAAGGAAGTTATCATACCCTCATGAAAAACTTTGTAAAGACAGTTCGGAGTGTCACATAGTTACATACACACTAAACTAGGCATTTAAACATGAAAAACACCTTCCGATCCCCATATGTCATAGCTACTTTGAGCATTCTTCTTGGTACCCTGAGACATAAGGCAAGCACAATAAGCAATTTGAACATGATACTCCACGTCTGAGTTTAAAAAGTAAACATCAATAACAATAACTTACAAGGAAATTGCTACATTGCTGCACTTTTGTTAGTATTGATTTTTCTTTCTTTAACTTTTTCTTGGGTGCCAATAGAGGTTGGACTAGAGATGATCTCTGAAGAATTACATCAGAATGCAGGACCTTTTCTCGGTGTTTCATTGTTTTCTTCACAAGCGACAGATCTGGAAAGTGTTTTGAACAAACATTTTGTTCAGTTGAAGTTCATATTCAAAAACGTTATCATCATTTGTACGCTTAAAACATGTAGGGCTTGAACAGAATCACAAAGAGCGATTGAAACACATGAGGCTGTGACAAATTAAAATGTGTGGAATAGACTTTGATTTGTCATCAAGAAAATGACCCGGTTGCCAATACCACATTAACTTCATATTCACAAAAAAATTAACCGTATCCTAATTGTCAATATCATCAAACAACTTTGGTCGTATTCTAAGCTCTCTTTAGGCGTCATATCTATACCTACATCTTCTTGAAGTGTTAACCTACAGATGTAATGAGTAATTCTTGAAACAGCATATGGAACGATATATGGGAAGTCACATAACATCCCCACACACTACGAGAAGAAAAACGAATACAAATGTCAAATATTTTCCTTTTACAGCAATTCACTTCTCACGTATGGTCACTGAGAGACATAAAAGAAGCCAAAGAATGCAATGACGAAGTCTCTGATCTCTATATAGAAGCTCACATTCCATGCAATTATTTTTTGAGATTCGGTAACACACAAAGGAATACACTTCTGGAATGCAGCCAGCTTATAATGCATCAATTTCAATGCTTGAGGGCAAGAGTAATACTCCATCATAAAATAGGTAGAGAATAAACCATTTGTATTCGAGACATTAAGATGACGGACCCTACATACAACCAAAAACTGAAATTTTTGCTGGTATCCACCACATTGTTTGGCAGTCCATTTTAGTACTTACATGCTGACTTCCATTCTGTATAATATCAATGAGCCTACTAATATTCAAGTCCAAAAATAGAGACCTGTGAAATCACTGCGCATTAATATTTTTCTATTGCTTCTATAATCATTAATTAAATCTAAACGTTTAGCAAAATGTAGAATATTTAGGTTCAAACATAGAAAGTTGTGAACCTGTACTGCGCATTGCCGTTCTTTTTTCCCATTGTTTCTTCAAAGAATAATCAAGTCTAAAACTAGACCCTCCAGTAAAACCATTCCTATATAAACGTTTTCTCTCATTCGTGTTCATGACCAAACTTGAGGCCTAAATGTGAAATATAATTGAAATCCAACGAATGAACGGTTTCAAATTGGCCCCAAACTTTCTAATTCTCGTAGTTTTGGCCCTACCCTCTCTAATTCTAAAAGTAAAAACACTAATCACTTTACTGCAAAAAGTGGATGGAAAAATAAACAGCGATTCACCATAGAACTTTCAGCATATATTTAGCTATGATCCCCTATATACGACAATACAGTTGCCACTTCAACCTTCCTCGCAAGTAGCCGACTGAGAACGGGATGAGAGAGAAAAACAGGACAAAAGAGAACGTAATACTAGAAGCCACTACTAAATTCTACATGCGCCGACATTTTCGATGCACATGTTAAGCTCCGATTTCATTCAATGAACGACGAAGCACCACGGAAACAAAGCAACCAAGAACAAGCAAGGGCGACAGAATTGCTGCAAAACAAAGAGAGTAAACGCAGTTGAAGAGAGTGAGAGAGAGAGAGAGAGAGAATAGAGGCTAGCCTGAGGACTTGTCGACGAAGAAGAGGGTTTCGTCGGGGAGAGCGGCGAGCGAGCCACCGCTGCGTTCGTCGCGCGCTGATTGCAGGGCGAAGTCGTCTTCTTCGGCGGTGCTGATGTTGGAGCGCCATGCCTTGGTTCCCTTGCGGGAGCTCTTCTTCTTCGTCGTCGTCGTCTTCGCCATAGCCACAGACAGACAGAACAGACAGACAGAGTTTAGCGAGGGCGTAACTTTGGAGAAGATTTTGCAAATTCCAATTTGTACCCCTCCCTTTTTTTCATGCATATTCCCAAGGCCAGTTTAGGGTTAGGGTTTTTGGGATTAGGGTTTTGGGATTAGGGTTTCATGGAGCAGCTCCAAGGTTTCATGCATGCTCTCTTCCATCGTACACATATCGTATGCGGGGTCGTGGAAATTCCTTGCTAAAAAAGAAAACAGAAGAAAGTCGACGACATGTAGAAGAAGGAGACGATCGCCAAAGTGCCCGACGAGAAGTGTAAAACATCGCTCTATGCACCTCATCGTCGACTTGGAATAGAGATGAAAATCACATGCTCTGTTTCAGCTTGTAAGGGAACCCGAATATAAGCCGCGAGCCTGTGTTTCACACTGCTTAATTCGCTCCAGGAAGCTGGCGTAGAATCGTTGTATTCGAAAGGGGGGAGCATTCTTTACTGCTCGCTCCATAGAAGGAGGAGATGACCCGCTCGTGAAACCCTAAAAACCCTAATCCTTAAACCCTGACAATCACTATATGCTAAGCCCAAAAAACCCTAAACCCTAAACCCTAACCTAGACAGACAATCAGTATAAACTAGAATAGAGATAAAAAAACATTGGTTAGGAAACACATTTGGCTTCTTCTTCATCTTCTTCTTCTTCTTGAGCACTTCCCCTGTTCCTGTTCCTGCAGATCTGCAGGTGAATGAGAAAGCTGCTTCTGGAGAGGCTCGAGGCAGTGCAGAGATCTCTGGCAGAGGAGGGGCGGAAGCGCGGCGACACCATAGCCCTGGTGGCTGGGCTCCTGCAGGACTGCATCCGCACGGGCGACGTGGAGGTGGGGAGGCGGGCGCAGTGCCTGCTCCTCCTGCAGCCTGGCTATGGCGGCTGGATAGAAGGGAACACCATCGTGGGGAGCTACCTAATCCGCCTCTTTGCACAGTCTCCATCATCAACATCAGCATCATCATCATCATCATCATCATCAACAGCATCATCAACATCTTCATCAGCATCAGCATCAGCAGCAGCAGCAGCAGCATCAGCAGCAGCAGCAGCATCTCCATCTGCATCTGCATCTGCATCTCACCCTGGTGCTGGAGCTGCGAGCTATGGCGGCTCCAAGCTCCTGGAGGCGAGCCTAGTGTTTGCGAGGCTGCGGGGGCCGAACGTGTTTGCGTGGACGGCGATGGTGAACGCCATGTGTGAGCACGGCGGAGCGGAGGAGGCGCTGCGCCTCTGCGAGAAGATGTACCAGGACCAGGGCCAGGGACCAAACCCTAACCCTAACCCTAACCCTAACCCTAAGGGCAAGTTCCGGGCCGATGGGCACCTCTACGGGGCGCTCCTCGGGGCGTGCCGCAGCGCGGAAGCCCTTGGCCACGGCCTCCTCCTCCACCACGACATCGTCGAATCGCGGGCAACCGAGCCCGCCGCCGATCTCTTCATCGGCAACATCCTGATCAGCATGTACGGCAGGTGCGGGTGCATCGAGGAGGCGCGATGGGTGCTCCGCAGCCTGCGGCGGCGCGACGCGTTCACATGGGGCGCGATGGTCGCGGCCCTGGCGCGGGGCTCGAGGAGCGGAGAAGCCGCGGCGGCGATGGCCGAGATGAAGGCGAGGGACGGGCTCGAGCCATGCGGCGCGTGCTGGAACGCCGCGATCCACGGCCTCGTTCGCGCCGGCGACCACTTCGCGGCCCTCGCGCTCTTCGACCGGATGCTCGGGAGCCGCGGATCGGAGCCCGACCGCTTCACGTACGTGAGCGCGATCAAGGCGTGCTCCGCGCTCTCGGCGCTGCACCAGGGGAGGCTCATCCACGCCGACATCGCGGCGGAATCAGGTGCGTGCTCGAGCAACCCTCACGTGGGAAGCATCCTGATCGACATGTACGCCAAGTGCGGTGCACTGCACGATGCGTGCCGCGTGTTCGAGGCGGCGAGCGGGCGGAATGCCGTGATCTGGACGGCCCTGGTGGCCGCCCACGCGCTCCACGGGCGATTCGACCTCGCGCTGCGTTGCATGCAGAGCATGCTCGGGGACGGGTTCGAGCCCAACGCGGTCACGTTCGTGTGCCTCATCTCCGCATGCGGCCACCTGGGCCTCGTCCGCGAAGGCCTGAACCAGTTCGGGTCCATGGCCCATCGCTACGGCATCGTGCCCGCAAGCGAGCACTTCAACTCGGTGCTGGACCTTCTCGGCCGCGCCGGCCGCCTGCACGAGGCCCGCGCCCTGCTCCGCGACCTCACTCACCGTAGCCCCGATGCTGTCGCTTGGACTTCGCTGCTCGCCAGCTCGAGACTGTATGGCCATCCTGCGCTTGGCAACGAATGCTTCTTTTCTCTCCTCACCTCTTCTTCTTCTTCTCCTTCTCCTTCTTCTTCTTCGAGGGACGCCGCTGCGTCTTGCTATGTGTTGCTCTCTGACCTTCTGGATGATGCGGCTCTGTGCGACGAGCTTGCCGAGCGGCGCAAGTCGTCGAATGCGTGGAAGAAGCCCGCGCATGCTTGCATCGAGGTCGAGCGCACGGTGCATAAGTTCACCGTCGCCGATCCGGAGCAGCAGCAAGGGCATGGTGCTGCTATCCACGCTAAGCTCGCGAGATTGAATTCGAGGGCCAGAAGGGATGGATAC